>VMDO01032720.1:0-18649 GCA_007922755.1 Pedetes capensis
CAATCATATGGTCTACTATGCTGGGAATGATAAACTAAAGAGAAATGGGATTGCATTCATCATCAAAAAAGACATTTCAAGATCTGTCATGAAATACAATGTTGTCAGTGATAGAATAATATCCATATGCCTACAAGGAAGGCCAGTTAATATGACTATTATTCAAATTTATGCACCCACCACTAAGGCCACAAATGAAAAGGGGAAGACTTTTATCAGCTTCTGCAATCTAGAAAGAGATCAGACATGCAATCAAGACATACTGATAATCACTGGTGACTGGAACACAAAGTTGGAAACAAAGAAGAAGGCTCAGTACTTGGAAAATATGGTCTTGGTGACAGGAAAGAAGCTGAAGATCACATGATAGAATTTTGTCAGACCAATGACCTTTCATTACAAATACATGTTTTCAACAATATAAACGGAGACTATACACATGGACTTCACCAGATGGAACATACAGGAATCAAACTGACTACATATGTGGAAAAAGATGAGAGAAAAGCTCTATAGAAAATGTCAAAACAAGACCAGGTATTGACTGTGGATCAGACCATCAACTTCTCACATGCAAGTTCAAACTGAAGCTGAAGAAAATTACAACAAGTATACGAGAGCCACGGTGTGACCTTGAGTATATCCCACCTGAGTTCAGAGACCACCTCAAAAATAGGTTTAATGCATTAGACACAAATGATAGGAGACCAGAAGAGTTGTGGCATGGCATAAAAGATATCTTTCAAGAAGGAAGCAAAAAATTCTTAAAAAGACAAGAAAAAAAGAAAAGACCAATTACATGTCAAAAGAGATACTGGACCTTGCCCTTGAACAACAAGCAGCTCAAGTAAAAGGAAGACATGATGAAGTTAAGGAACTAAACAGAAGATTTCAGAAGGCAGCTCAAGAAGACAAAAACAAATATAATGACATGTGCCAGGAGCTGGAGGCAGAAAACCAAAAAGGAAGAACATGCTCTGTGTGTCTCAAGCTTAAGGAATTGAAGAAAAAATTCAAGCCTCGAGTGGCAGTAGTGAAAGATTCTACAGGGAAAATATTAAATGATGTAGGAAACATCAAAAGAAGATGGGAAGTCATTATACAAGAAAGAATTGGTTGATGACCAACCATTCCAAGAGGTTGCATATGAAGAGGAACCAATGGTGTTGAAGGACCAAGTGGAAGCTGCCTTGAAAGAACTGGCGAAACACAAGGCTCCAGGAATTGATGGGATACCAATAGAGATGTTTCAACAAACAGATGCAGCACTGGAGGTGTTAACATGTTTATGCCAACAGATTTGGAAAATAGGCACTTGGCCACCTGACTGGAAGAGATCCGTATTTGTGTCTATTCCCAAAAAAGGGGATCCAACCGAATGTGCAAATTATCGGACAATATCATTAATATCGCACACCAGCCAAATTTTACTAAAGATCATTCAGAAGCAACTGCAGCATTACATAGACAGGGAATTACCAGAAAATCAAGTGGGATTCAGAAGAGGGCGGAGAACTAGGGACATCATTGCTGATATCAGGTGGATATTAGCTGAAAGCAGAGAATATCCGAAAGATGTCTATCTATGTTTTATTGACTATGCAAAAGCATTTCATTGTGTAGATCATAACAAATTATGGATAACACTTTGGAAAATGGGAATACCAGAACACCTAATTGTGCTCATGAGAAATCTGTACATGAACCAGGAGGCAGTTGTTCGAATAGAACAAGAAAACACTGAGTGTTTTAAAGTTGAGAAAGGTGTGCGTCAGGGCTATATACTTTCACCCTATCTCTTCAATTTATACGCTGAGAAATAATCCGAGAAGCTGGACTTTATGAGGAAGAACTTGGCATCAAGATTGGAGGAAGACTCATTAACATCCTGCATTATGCAGATGACACAACTCTGCTTGCTGAAAGTGAAGAGGATTTAAAACATTTACTGATGAGGATCAAAGATCATAGCCTTCAATATGGGTTATGACTAAACATCAACAAACAAAAATCCTTACAACTGTGTCAGCACACAACTTCACAATAAATGGAGAAAAGATTGAGGTTGTCCAAGATTTTGCTTTGCTTTCCTCTATACTCAACACCCGTGGAAGCAGCAGTCAAGAAATCAAAAGATGCATTGCTCTAGGAAAAGCTGTGGCAAAAGATCTCTTTAGAGTATTGAAAAGCAAAGATGTCACATTGAAGATGAAGGTGCCTCTGACTCATGCCATGGTATTTTCAGTGGCATCATATGGTTGTGAAAGCTGGACATTGAACAAGAGAGACAGAAAAAGAATTGATGTTTTTGAATTGTGGTGCTGGAGACATCTATTTAATATACCATGGACTGCCAAGAGAACCAACAAATCTGTCTTAGAAGAAGTACAACCAGAGTGCTCCTTGGAAGCAAGAATGGTCAAACTGTGTCTTACATATTTCAGACATGTATTCAGGAGAGATCAATACCTGGAGAAAGACATCATGTTTGGGAGAGTTGCAGGTCAACGCAAAAGAGGAAAACCCTCCACCAGATGGATTGACACAGTGTGTGCAACAATTGGCTTAAACATAAATAAGATCGTTTGCCTGGCACACAATCAGGAAGTGTTTCCATCTGCTGTACACAGGGTCGCTATGAGTGGTACTCGACTCGATGGCACCAAACAACAACAAAAATGAAGATGCATGGAACGATTACATGGGTCAACTTATAACTATTCCAACATCCAAAAGAGTTTGAGTCGTAGAACTACTTCATACTGAAATCATGAATTTTCTTTCCAGGCAGATAAACTCTCTTTGCCTAATCCCAAATACTCATTTTTGTTGTTGTTGTTAAGTGCCATTGAGTCAGGTTTGACTCATAGAGACCCTGTGTACAACAGAATGAAACACTTCCTGACACTGTGCTTCTCTGCTATTTGTAGGTTTTTCAATGGCTGATTGGCTTTTTTCAGGATTGTTTCAGGAGTGGGTTGCTCGTCCTTGTCCCATTTTTGAAGTGTAGGAAATAAGAGCATCCTAACAACTGAGCTAAACGCCAACCCTAAGTTCTCATATAAGTAGTTTTAACTGTGGTTGTTATATGCCATTCCTGGGTAAGGAAAGTTATGCACATGCTGGCAAGTTCATGAGGAAAAATGTACATAGATCTATTCACATGACTATTATTCTGCTCCACTTCCCAAATTTTAATGATACCTTTAGGCATTCAGGAAAAAGTTCAGACTCCTTAGCACAAGTTCCAATATTCTGTTTGATATTAAACAAAATGTCTAAACCTCACTTTGGTTACTCTCTCTTTTCCCTCATTAATGTCCCTTCACTCCTGCTGATTTTGCCAGCCAGGCTGTCATACGATGATGCAGAGATGTGGGAATTTTCTATAGCAGCATTCTATTTCTAATTTTCTTCATAGTTGTCAAAAGGACCAATGAGGGAAATAGCTTCTTAATGTTTAAATCACAGCTAATCAGTATGGAAAAGATAGATCATTTTAAATATCTTTATGTCCATACAATATTTGGCATGTAGTATTTTTAAAGTTTTATATAACAATTTTAAATTTCTCATGTGTGTTTGTGTGTGTGTGTGTGTGTGTGTGTGTGTGTGTGTGTGTGTGTGTATGATACTGGGGGTTGAACACAAAACCTTATTCATTACTGAGCTAAACTCTCAGCCCACCTCCTTTTTTTTTCATTTTTATTTTGAGACAGGGTATCATTAATTTGTGCAAGCTGCTTCTGGCCTTGAACTTGCAATCCTCTTGCCTCAGTCTCCTGAGTAGCCTGTATGATAATCATATGTCACAACACTCAACTCTCTTTTCTTTGCTTCTATTTTCTTCCCTTTTCTTTTTCTCTTTTCTTTTCTTTCCCTTCTTTCTTTCTCTTTTTTAAATACAGATATTCCACCTCTTTTTATTTGTAGACCTAAAAACAGTTGGAAAATTGAAACCTCAAGGTCAGAAATATATCTTGTTTCTTAAAATACTAACTCATGATATTAATGGTTCCATAAACTTATGCTTTTTGTTACTGAAAGAAATGTGAATGACAATGACAATCAGTCCTCAAAAGGATTTCATTAAAAACAACAATTGAAACTGCCAGAATTTGATGGTATTGGGCAGAGATATAGTGTAGCTGATGATCAGCTGGGATAACTGGCAGCCCCAAGCCAGGCATTCTGTCATGTCAGAGCCCTGACAGGAAACAGGCAATAAAATCAACAATCATTTTTACATGTAAGGTACTTTATCATTCAAGCACATCTCTCAATGTACTTTGCAAGACTGTACAATGACTGAAAGAAATAGCTAGCAACATCAAACAAGCTCCTGAAAGCTAAGTAGGGGGAAATACTGATCCTGGTGGGTTTGCTTGAGGAAAACAGATCACATTTGGGCACACTGATTGAAAGAAAAAGATGTTAAGTAGTCAGGACATAAGGTGCCACTGTGGGACACTTGTCCAATGATCACTTCAGTAGAATATAAAATAACAGAGGGAGTTACTTAGGTTAGGTAGATATAGTTCAAAGAAACAGAAAAAAAATACCTTCAAAATTTTCTTTTGTTTGTTCTTAAAGACCGTAAAGGATAAAGTGAATTACCTCAAAAATTGTATGACTACTCTAAGATTGTTCGAGAACAAGCTACAGTGCATAAGGAGAGTGGAAAGTAAATGAAACCCTTCCTATGACTTTATTTACATTATAATGATTAAAAGCTTAAAATAAGTTATCTTTTTACATAGTATTTAGCAAGCATACATTTTATTGATGGTAGAGATAGTTAGATTTTCACAGTTAAGTATACTCACTTTGGTGCAAGAATTGTCTGTTCAGACACTACTGACATTTTCACACAAGTACTATCATTCTTTGTTGGGGGCATGGGGCTCTCCAGTGCGCTACAGAGTGTTTAACAGCTTCTCTGGGCTCCTCAGTAAAAGCATTTGCAAACTCTGAGGCATGCTGATCAAAAATATTTCGAGATATTGCCAAATATCTTATTTGTTATGTTGTGTGTTTTTCTTTTGGGAGGCAGAGAGGGATAAATCATCCTATGTAGAGAACCACTGATTTTAAATCATACATTAATTTTGTTGAGCCATCACAAATATGAGAATTGTCACTATCTCTATAAGGTCCCTACTGTGGCTATATGTAGCATACAATTTAACTTGTTATATAATATTGTGATAGCAAACTTCCTAGGGTGATGCCTAACCTGGGCATAAGGACTGTGAAGTCAGTCAGGTTTCCATTATTCATCTGGGATTCTCTACAGTGGTCCCCAACTCTGTTTGCACAAGGACCAATGGAAGACAAATTTTCTGTAGAGCTCAGGTGGTAATATGAGCAATGGGGGCATGCTGTAAATACAGATGAAACTTCATTTGCCCATCTACCACTTACCTTCTGCTGTGGATGGAGCCAGGTTCCTAACAGGACAAAGAACAGGGTTCTGGGACCCCTTCTCTAAAGACAGCACAAAGCTTGGCACATAGAATTTAGGGAATAAACAAATATGCAGTGACTGTATTACCTTCTTTGCTCCATATTATGAGTTCAAGTACAAAAGCAAATAAAATAGCATGGACAAGGTAGTTTGTAAAGGTAAGATATGTTTGTTTTATAGTCAAATACCTTACAGCTCTGATAAGCAGCATAGGTCTAAAAGGTAATACATAGTTATATAAAGGCTGCATCTAATGGCTAAATTTATCATTTCTTGCTTCCTAAGCATAAACATCATATGATCCTCCTGGGGCAAGGAGGTATTAACTCAGACCTCCAATTTAAATAATTTCAATAAAAATAGATTGGTCATGCACATGCTATTAGAGAATGTAGGAGTATACTGTTATAGGCATATTAACCTGTTTTATAGTGAAACTCACATCATCACTGTGGGGCTGTTCAAATCATTTTAGCAGGATTATAAAACATAGTCTAGAGGGAAGCATTATCAGTTTAATGTAAGCTTGCAAGTAAAAAATTATAGAGCTATATGTCTTCTGTGGGGTCTTAATTTCCTTGGTTCTTTTGGAGAATAAGAAAAAAATGAATAAGCACACATTTTCTCTTATAAATATGTAAAACACAGTGACACAATAAAATCTCTTAGTTTGAAATTGTACTTCCAATATGATATTGTTTGAACACCTATGAACTCCTTCATTTTCTATAGATCTCCTTTCTTTCCCTGGGATGAATGAAAATCATAATAAAAGAATATTGTATGTCTTTTGATGATAACTTAAAAATATCTCTCTTGCAGCTGGGCATGGTGATGCATGTCTGTTACCCTAGCAACTCAGGAGGTGGAGAAAGGAGGATCATGAGTTCGAGGCCAGAGGCATTCTACATAACTTAGTTCATCCTGTCTCAAGATAAAAAATATAAAATGGGCTAGGGGTGTAGCTCAGTGGTGAATCCCTTGCAACACTATGCACAAGGGCCTGGGTTTAGCCCCTAATTACTGAAAAAAATGTGTGTGTGTGTATACATATATATGTATATATACACACATATGTGTATATGTATACATACATACATACATACATATATACATATACATATATACATATACATATATATATGAAATCAGTTGTGATGCCTTATTAATGTCATATGTTTTGTTCAGAGATATATTAAACATAGCTTTGTTCCTCTAGGGATTCATTTCTACTGCTTTGATTTAAACATAAAAGCATAAATGTAACTTTTATTTATTAAATGTCCAAATTTGCCAAACACATCTTTGTGTATTTGATATGTATTAATAAATCTGGCAAACATTACAGCTAATACAGCAGTATCTTCATCTTGCATTAATAGGCTAGATTTATTTGTAATTATCATATGTCACTTATATTTGGCCAACCTGAAAGTCTTAAGGAATTTTGGGTTATAATGGATCATTGTAACTTAATAACAGCAGGAAATAAATGACAGTAGCTAGTCTTTCACCTTTGGATAATACGAATATAATATTCCTACCACCTCTCCGGGTCTATAGAGAATGAAGTAAAGTTCAGAATTGTTAATTATCTAGAAAATTTAATGCTTATTTGTTTAAACACTTGCATTTTCTACATTTATCATGTATGTCAAACAGACATGGCAGCATTGTGGTTAAAATGACTAGAATAAAGAAATACAACTTACGTAGAAGCAAACCATTATTAAGGGAAAAGAAATCATGGGAGCCACAAAGTAATGTTATAGAAAATTTGAGTTTGAGAACACAACAGAAGGAGGAGTCAGCATCATGGAAAAGTCATAAAATATTTCAAAAATTGATGCTAGTAGAGACAGACATGAAAAATATAGTTAAGTATTCATTAGGTGGGAAAGGTAGAGAAGTTTGAAGCCACACTGTGTATGACTCTGTAGGAATGTGAGACTCCATGGCCTGATTGGTGAAGAAAAGGAAAAGTTGTAGAGGAGCTGTTATAAGACATAAAGTTCTAAAATACATTGGGTTTTTACTATGAAAAATTCTGTGAATTTGACTCTTCAACAATAGGAAATTATGAAAAACTTTAGATAAAGAATGTGACCCTTGATATTAGTGTTACAGAAAGATATAATTACTGGTAGTTTCAAGTGGGAATTAATTGTTTTGGGGAAGCAAATTAAAGTAGGATGACAATTAGTAGGTGAAATGAACATTTGTTCCTTGCCCATCCAGCAGCCTATCTTTCTTCATTCCTAGTAATACCCTGTCTTTTTACAGAAAAATAACCTCTCGTCCACTGTGGAAGACACAGGCAATTTTTATGGGTTTTATCCTTGATTGACTCCACCAGTACTAGAAGTACATGCAAGCCAACACTATTTTGCAAAGCAAGGATTCAGAGAAGGGCTTGGTCTCACATCTGAGCACACCTAAGCAAATAGGTATTTCAGCACCCTCAGCGGTTGGTTCATCAAAGTCCACTCCAATGAGGCTCAGGGCATTTGCTCAACTACTCTATAAGGCAGATATCATCTCTTCTCTAATGATGCAAAAAGGAAGTATGTAATATTAACTGAAGGCTGATCTAACTATAAATTTAGCACCTGTATAAACTCAGAATCATAAGAACTGCAGAGGTACAGAGACAAAGGCCACTTCAACCTACCTTTATTATTTAAGTTAGAGTTTGGTTATTTGAAAAAAACAGCCCAATAATATATTTTTAAGAAGTTATTGCAACATCCTTATTGTTGTTGTTAGGTGCCTTTCAGTCGGTGTCTGACTCATAGCGACCCTACGTGCAATAGGTGAAGCACTATTGTCAGTGCTTCTCTGCTGTTCATAGGGTTTTCAGTGGCTGATTGATTTTTAGGAGTGGGTTGCCAGGTCCTTCTCCCAAGCTTATAGCACCTGGTGTTCCCAGGCGGTCTCCCACCCAAATACTAATCAGGCCTGACACTGCTTAGCTTCTGAGATCTGACAGGATTGGATGCCACAGTGCTACAGTTGTGGGCTACAGTTGTACATCCTTAATATGTATAAATGAGCAGTTCATAAATATGATAAACTTATATCACAAAAATTCAAATTTTACCTTGGAGACTTAAATATTTGGGTGATTTTTTGCATGTATGGTAGTCATGTTTTATGTTTGCAAATAAATATAGACATAAATAGTATATAACTATTACACAAATGTTGTATACAAGTAGTATACAAATATTGAACTAACTCTCAAGTATTTTTACTGAATTAAAACTCCTACTAACTGCACTCAATAAAGACACTGCACTTCACAGAATACTTTTATAGTGATGAAATGCCACCAGATGACCTGTAAACACTCATGTAACATGTGACCCACATATACATGCAAACCTACACATAGAGTTAAAGCCTGCAGAAGCTATCTGTGTATTTTATCTCTGTTCCTTATATCTAATATACCAAAGTTGATGATCATAGTTATGCATAGAGTCCCTCTTTTCATCCAAATTTGACTTATGGTAGTATTTTCTTTTTTTCTTTTTCTTTCTCTCTCTTTTTTTTTTTTCCGCAGTACTGAGGGTTGGACCCAGGGCCTCCTGCTTGCATGCTCTGCAAGTGCTGGACCACTGAGCTTCATCCCCAGCCCATTTTTTACTTTTTGAGACATGGTCTCCCTAAGTTACTCAGACTGCCTCTAGTCTCTAACTTGCAATCCTCCTGCCTTTGCCTCCCAAGCTGCTGGGGTTATAGGCACAGGCGTGAGCCACTGTGCCCAGCTACTTATGGTGATATTTTCATACTGAAACATTTAAGATCCCAGCATTTATTAATTCTAGTTCACAATATTTATGGGTAATCTTATAAACTGGGTTCTAGTTACTGAGAAAAATTTTATTTTATTTTATTTAACTAAGTTATTTATGTATTTATGTATTGATTAGTTGATTGATTGATTGCACTATTCGGGGTTGAACCCAGTACATGCTAGGCAAGTATTCCACCAATGAGCCATTTCCCCCAGTGTTGCCTTAGTTTTTTTTTTTTTTTTTTTTTTTTTTTTTTGAGACGGAGTCTTGCTATGATGCACAGGGTGCTTTTGGTCTAGGATCCTCCTGCCCCAGCATCCCAAGTCCCTGGGATTATACTCATGTACCAAGGAAACCAGCTTTCAATAACAATTTTATAGGTAGATAGATCCAATGATGCATAATCACAGCTACAAATTAATGACAGTTATTATAATAAGAGAAAAATTTTCCAGACCAGATACCTAGCTAACATAAACTTTCAATTCCTTCTCTTGAACCCAAACTCAAAGATGCCACCGATGGAAAAGCTAGTTTGATAGATCTCAAAACCTAACTCACAAGAGTTGAGAAAACCTTAAGAAGCAAGAAGGTGACTAAAACCTTCAGTGGAATGAATGAGGAACCTAAAGTAGAAAAAGACATGGGCTATCGATGGGAAATTCATTCAGGAAAAGAGCTCTCTCAGTCTTTACCAGGAGTTGTAGTGGATAGTCAGGTTGTGTCTTCCATATAAGGAAGCTGCAGGCACAGAGTGGGGTGACAGAGAAACTTCAGAAGATGCTGGGTTCAAAGAGAAATAACAAATTACAAAGGTCAATTAATTCCTGATCATTTTCTTTCTGTACTTCTTGCCAAGCCTAGTTCAGGCAAATACTGGAAAGAGAGGCAAGCACTAGGAAACTGCAGAAACTCTGATACAGTTAAAATTACCATAGCAATGTCATGGTTTCTGAGGAGAATCCTTCCCTCAGGGAAAACACAAATCTGAAGTTCATGATTCCAGACAACCACAGAGTTTCACACAAAAGGGACCTCTGCAACTGTGATGAAACTACTTTCAAAAAATGAGTGTAGAACTTTGTATAAAGAAAAGGTAGTCATGGCAAGCAATACAAAGTCTTAGCAATTAGGAAAGTGAAAAAAATCCAAGCTTTCTAATTGAGATTGTGGACTAATAGAACTATTCTGGTAAGGAATCTGGAAGTAATTGATAAAATTTGTAATTTTATCCCTTATGAAATAGCATCTTGTTGGTAGGTTTGTTTTCAAATAGTTTGTAATGGAGAAATGTACAGAACATTGATTTTTCTGTATTTTTTCTTGTTGTCAGATGCTGTTGAGTCCAACTCATAGCAAGTGTATGTACAACAGGTAAAACAATATTGTTACTGCTTCTCTGCTATTCTTAGGGTTTTCAATGACTGACTGCTTTTTGGGAGTGGGTTGTTGGGTCCTTCTCCCAAGCATACAGCACCTGGTATTCCCAGGCCTTCTTCCATCCAAGTACTAACCAGGCCCAACCCTGCTTAGCTTCTGAGATCTGATGGGATTGGACGTCACAGTGGTATGGCTGCAGATGTACCTTTTGTAGCAGTAGAAAAGTGGAAATAACTTGGTATACTATCACTAAGAAAATAAAGAAATGAAATTATATGTGTAAATGTGTACATTATGCATAACATATAGGTATAACATATATACACAAGAAAATAATGTCTATAATTACATATGATAGCAATTAATATATCTTGAAAACTTACTTAAAAATAAGATTCAAGAGAAACATAGCTCAATACCATTTGAAATAATTAAAAAACATACAAACATCATCCTACATCTTTTTTTTTTTTAAATAAGAGCAATATCAAACTTAAGTTGTCAGGACATACATTATACACATTACTATATATGTCTATTAAAAGCAAGATTGATGATTAATGGAGAAAAAATGAAATATTAAGTGTGAAGTATGATTACATTAGTTGTGTGCACAGAGGCTCAAAAGACTAAACACTAAAGCCAAAGTGAAAGGTAATACTGAAAAGAAAACCTAAAGGATCTTCAAAAGAAAAGGAATGCCAGGTTATGACCTATTTTTCATGTCTAATTTTACAAATTTGGGGCTTTTCTTCCCTTTTTTGGTGAGTTTGGGTAAAGGATTGTCTATTTTATCTTTTCAGAGAGTCAAATCTTAGTCTCATTTTTTTGTATTGTCCTTTTAATTTTTGTTTGTTAATCTTTTCCTTGATCTTAAACCGTTTCTTTTTGCATGCTAGTTTTAGGATTCGCTTGTTCCTGTCTTTCTAGTGCTTTGAAATGTATCATTAAGTTATTTAACTGGGCCTTCCCTGTCTTTTTAATGTAGGCATTCATGGCTATGAACTTCCCCTGTAGAACTGCATTTGCTGTATGTCATAGATTTTGGTAGGTTGTGTTTTCATGATCATTTGATTGAAGGACATTTTAATTTCCCTTCTGGTTGTTTGGATGATCCATTGATCACTGAGAAGTGTGTTGTTAAATTTGCATGGACTTGTATCATTGTAATTGTTTTCCCTGATTTTGACTTCTAGTTTTGTTCCGTGTGATCTGATAAGGTACAAGGGATAATTTCATTTCAAAATTTTTAAAAATTTTTGAGGCAATTTTTTTAAACTAAAGTGTGGTCTGTTTTTTAAAAAGTTCCATGTGGTGCTGAGAAGACTGTATATTTTTGGGTGGAATATTCTGTATACATCTGTTAGGTCCAATTGGTCTATGGTGTTGTTTACATCTGTCATTTCCTTGCTAATTTTTTGCTTTGATGACCTGACTATTGAGCAGAAGAGGATACTGAGGCCTCCTATAATTACTATATCTGGACCTATGTGCTCCTTTCTTGACAGTAAAGTTTATTTTATGAAATGAGGTGCTTTCATCTTTAGTTCATAGATATTGACTAATGTTATGTCTTCTTGGTTGATTTTTTTCTTTACTAGTATGTAGTGACTTTCTTTGTCACATTTCATTGTTTTGGGGTTAAAATCAGGTTTGTCAGAGGTTGGTATTGGTATCCCTAATATTTTTTGGTTTCAACATACTTGCTATATTGTTTTCCATTGTTTTATCTTCAGTCTACTTCAGTCCTTGTGGATGAGATGAGTTTCTTGAATCTTACATATCCACGCTTTTGTTTTTTAATTTATTTGGCCAATTGGTGCCTTTTAAATGGTGAGTTAAGACCACTTATATTCAGGGAAATTACTGAGAGGAATTGATATTCTACCTGATTTTGTTGGCAGTTTCTCTATTGGGTTTTGATATTTCTTTTTCTTCACTCTGTCCCCTTTTCATGCTGGGACTGTCCTGGGTTATTAGGTTAGGTAAATTTGCTTCTTAATTTGCTTCTTATATTCATGCCTTCCTTTCATGCATTTTATTCATACCAGTGGTCTTGCATTTGGGTTTCTCTTTCTTCTTCTGTATTTAGTACTTCTTTAAGTATCCTCTACAATGTTGGCTTGATAGTCACGAATTGTCTAAACTTTAAATGCCATGGAAAATCTTAATCTCTCCAATGATTTTAATGGATAACTTTGCTGGATATAGTAATCTTGCTGGATATAGTATCTTTAAGACTTGAAAAATTTTTGACCATAATTTACTTGCCTTTAGGGTTGATGTTGAGAAGTCAGCAGTTATTCTGATGGTTTTGCCTTTTTACATGAGCTGACATTTTTCTCTTGCAGACATTAAAATTATTTTTTGCTAAATAGATTTAACATTCCACCTGTAATATGACATGAAGAATATGTGTTCTGATCTACTCTATGTGGATTTCTGGATGCCTTTGTGGTTTGGGTACATATTTCTTCCTTTAGGTTTGAGAAATTTTCAGATTTTCTATGCCTCTCATTTTAGTTTCAGCTCCTTTTTGTACCCTCAGTATGCATAGATTACATCTCTTCATTCTATCAAATGCCTCTTAAAAATATTGGTGATATTGTTTCATATTTTTGTTGTTCTTGGTATTTGCACACATAAGCTCCTCAACATTTTTTTCTGTCTCCAATATTCTGTTTTCTGCTTTATCCAATCTGGAAACTAGATTCTATAGTCAATTTTATTAAATCAACTGTGTTTTTTAGTTCCAGGATTTCTGTTTAGGTCTTTTTCAGAATCTCAATTTCTTTGCTGACTTTTCCTCCTAAGTTAGATGCTTTTTTGACTAGTATTTCAATAGGATTCATTTGTTTGGTTGTGTTATCTTTGAGGTCTTTTAACATTTTTGTATGCATACTTCTAAATTCCTTTTCTGGCTTTTCTAGCATGTGGGTGTCTTTAGTTTTATCTACTGAAAGATTGTGGACATTAGGAATATCTTCTTAATCTTGCTTTTTCATAATTTTTATGGCTTTTGTTTTGGTTTTGGGCATTCCTTATTCTGGTTATTTCTACCTTACATATTTGGGGCTATCCTTTGTTTAATGCCTTCTTTTGATACTTTGGTCTTGGTATCACTCATAGTATAGCAAGCATTCAGCTACTAAAGTACTTGCATTGTCCAATATCACCTTTATAATTATGTTTGATCTTGTGTGAGGCCAGGTACTCTTTAACAGCATATCTCCCAAGGAAGCCAGTGGAAGTCCCAGATGCTTTGATCTAATCTGTGGATTGGCCCCCATTCCCTTATGGTGGAGTATTTGTTTCATGTGTGCTGTGCTCCAGTTCCTCTGAGTGCATTCAGGATAGTGGACACAGTCTGGCAAGGATTTTCCATCTCTATTTGATTGCTGCAGTGTTCTTTGGTTCTTTAAGATTGCTGGCACTTTTCCCAGTTTGGAGTCTGCTTCCTCTGGAATAGGACACTGCTGTGGCTGGTTTTGTTTATTCACGTTTGTTAGTTTATTTTTCTGTTTTTTTTTTCTACTGTGGTAGAACAACACTTTTTCCAATGACTGATGCCTCTCTCTGAATTTCTCTGTTCAGAATAGAGTCCATGAGATCCCATTACTAGCTCTTTTATTTTTCCCAGTCAAAGCATGTCTGCTTTCAATCTGCGAGCTTAACTGGAACTCTCAAACTTCTGTCTTATTGTAGCAGAGAATAAACTTCTATTTTGATCTTTGCATTCTTCAAATACATCAAGATTCTCAGACAAAGTTTTGTTTTGTTGTTGTTGTTGTTAGGTGCCAACAAGTCCAGTCTGACTCAGAGACTCTATGTACAGCAGATCAAAACGCTTCCCGATTCTGTGCCAGGCAAACGATCTTACATATGTTTAAGCCCATTGTTGCAGACACTGTGTCAATCCATCTGGTGGAGAGTTTTCCTTTTCTGCATTGACCTGCCACTCTCCCAAACATGATGTCTTTCTCTAGGGATTGATCTCTCCTGACTGCATGTCCAAAATATGCAAGACACAGTCTGGCCATTCTCGCTTCCAAGGAGCACTCTGGTTGTACTTCTTCTAGGACAGATTTGTTGGTTCTTTTGACAGTCCATGGTATATTCAATAGACATCTCCAGCACCACAATTCAAAAGCATCAATTCTTTTCCTGTTTCTGTTGTTCAATGTCCAGCATTCACAACCATATGATGTGACTGAAAATACCATGGCATGAGTCAGACGCACCTTCGTCTTCAATGTGACATCTTTGCTTTTCAATACTCTAAAGAGATATTTTACCACAGATTTTCCTAGAGCAATGCATCTTTTGATTTCTTGACTACTGCTTCCACGGGTGTTGAGTATAGAGGAAAGCAAAGCAAAATCTTGGACAACCTCAATCTTTTCTCCATTTATTGGGAAGTTGCATGCTGACCCAGTCATAAGGATTTTTGTTTTGTTGATATTTAGTCATAACCCATATTGAAGGCTATGATCTTTGATCTTCATCAGTAAATGTTTTAAATCCTCTTCACTTCCAGCAACCAGAGTTGTGTCATCTGAATAATGCAGATGGTTAATGAGTCTTCCTCCAATCTTGATGCCACGTTCTTCTTCATAAAGTCCAGCTTCTCAGATTATTTGCTCAGCATATAAATTGAAGAGACAGGGTGAGAGTATACAGCCCTGATGCACACCTTTCTCAACTTTAAACCACTCAGTGTTTCCTTGTTCTATTCGAACAGCTGCCTCCTGGTTCCTGTACAGATTTCTCATGAGCACAATTATGTGCTCTGGTATTCCCATTTTCTGAAGTGTTATACATAATTTGTTATGATCCACACAATCAAATGTCTTTGCATAGTCAATAAAACATAGATAGACATCTTTCATTCTCTGCTTTCAGCTAATATCCACCTGACATCAGCTATGATGTCCCTGGTTTCCTGCCCTCTTCTGAATCCAGCTTGATTTTCTGGTAATTCCTTGTCTACATACTGCTGCAGTCGCTTTTGAATGGTCTTTAGTAGAATTTTGCTTGTGTGCGATATTAATGATATTGTCCGATAGTTTGCACATTCACTTGTATCCCCTGTTTTGGGAATGGGCACAGATATGGAACTCTTCCAGTCAGTGGGCCAAGTAGCTGTTTTCCAAATCTGTTGGCATAAACATGTTAACACCTCCAGTGCTGCATCTGTTTGTTGAAACATCTCTATTGGTATCCCATCAATTCCTGGAGCCTCGTGTTTCACCAGTTCTTTCAAGGGGGTTTCCACTTCGTCCTTCAATACCATTGGTTCCTCTTCATATGCAACTTCTTGCAATGGCTGGTCATCTACCAATTCTTTCTTATATAATGACTCTGTGTATTCCTTCCACCTTTTTTGGTGTTTCCTGCATCATTTAATATTTTCCCTATAGAATCTTTCACTACTGCCACTCGAGGCTTGAATTTTTTCTTCACTTCCTTAAGCTTGAGAAACACAGAACGTGTTCTTCCCTGTTGGTTTTCTGCCTCCAGCTCCTTGCACATGTCATTATAATATTTGTTTCTGTCTTCTTGAGCTGCCTTCTGAAATCTTCTGTTTAGTTCCCTAACTGCATCATGTCTTCCTTTGACTTTAGTTGCTCAACATTCAAGGGCAAGTTCTGCTGTCTCTTTTGACATGTAATTTGGTCTTTTCCTTTTTTCTTGTCTTTTAAAGAACTTTTTGCTTCCTTCTTGAATGATATCTTTTATGTCATGCCACAATTCCTCTGGTCTCCTATCATTTGTGTCTAATGCATTAAACCTATTTTTGAGGTGGTCTCTAAACTCAGGTGGGATATACTCAAGGTCATACCGTGGCTCTCGTATACTTGTTGTAATTTTCTTCAGCTTCAGTTTGAACTTGCATATGAGAAGTTGATGGTCTGATCCACAGTCAATACCTGGTCTTGTTTTGACATTTTCTATAGAGCTTTTCTCTCATCTTTTTCCACATATGTAGTCAGTTTGATTCCTGTATGTTCCATCTGGTGAAGTCCATGTGTATAGTCTCCGTTTATATTGTTGAAAACATGTATTTGTAATGAAAGGTCATTGGTCTGACAAAATTCTATCATGTGATCTTCAGCTTCTTTTCTGTCACCAAGACCATATTTTCCAAGTACTGAGCCTTCTTCTTTGTTTCCAACTTTGTGTTCCAGTCACCAGTGATTATCAGTATGTCTTGATTGCATGTCTGATCTCTTTCTAGATTGCAGAAGCTGATAAAAGTCTTCCCCTTTTCATTTGTGGCCTTAGTGGTGGGTGCATAAATTTGAATAATAATCATATTACCTGGCCTTCCTTGTAGGCATATGGATATTATTCTATCACTGACAACATTGTATTTCATGACAGATCTTGAAATGTCTTTTTTGATGATGAATGCAATCCCATTTTGCTTTAGTTTGTCATTCCCAGCAGAGTAGACCATATGATTGTCTGACTCAAAATGGCTTATGCCAGTCCATTTTAGCTCACTTATGCCTAGAATGTCAATGTTTATGCACTCCATTTCTCTTTTAATGATTTCTAATTTTCCTAGATTCATTCTATGTACATTCCATGTTCCAATTATTAATGGATGTTTACAGTTGTTTCTTCTCATTTTGAGTCATGCCATATGAGCAAAGGGAGGTCCCTGGGGCTTTACTCCATTACCATCATCATGGTAGACTCTACTTTGAGGAGGCAACTCTTCCTCAATAGTCTTCTGAGTGCCTTCCAACTTGCGGGGCTCATTTTCCAGCACTATATCTGACAGTGTTTCTTTGCTATTCATAGGGTTTTCAATGGTTAGTTGTTTCGGGAGAGGCTTGCCAGTGCCTCCTCCCTAGTCTGTCTTAGTCTGGATGCTCAGCTGAAAGCTGTCCACCATGGGTAACCCTACTGGTATCTGAGGTATCAGTGGCATAGCTTTCAGCCTCATTGCAACACACAAGCCCCCACAGTGCAGCAAACTGACAGGAGTGTGGGGGAATTTTTGTTTTAGTAGGCTTTTAATACATATAAAATATCTTGAGATGTTAAACCATTTTATGACAAGATAAAGTTTGTTTATTAATGCGAATAAATATAATCATAATTGTACATGAGAAAAGTGAAGCTTATAGTGTTTTGGCTATCTATCTCATACCTAAGCACCCAGGCAGAATGACTCTAAAATTTGGCTCTTAAACTGTTTTTCCCAAGCCAAAGAAATGGCTATCTCAATATTATCACCTATGCTGGATTAATCCAAACTCTGACAGAAATGTACTACTTCATTCCCCCCACCCCTCATTAATCTAAGTTATGCCATTAGGTTCTAGGAAATTATAAAAAATATTGTCAACACTTCCTTAGGCAAAATGTGTTCTATTTTGCATGTCATCTAAATGTTTACCCCAATCTATTGAATTATATCCCCAAAATAGAAAATATGACTTGCAATTGATGAATATTAGATATGTTGGTATCCGGGGTGCAGGAATAAATTAAATTTATAAATGAATTAAATTTAATATGCCAATAAACATAAAAATTTTAAGTATTTTCTAATGTACCACATTGTGACTTAAAAGAAATATTTACTGAATCCTGAATAAATACTAGCAAAAAGTTCTAATGGAAACAAAAATATAGAAATATAGGCACACATGATAATTCATGTAACTTGCCAGCATCAATAAACATATTTAATTGATCATTTAAATAGTAATTAAAACAATTACTGATGCAGTTTAACTGTTCTGGCAAGTCAATTTTAGGAATAATAACAACTTCAATCATATTTTTAAAATAAAGAATTAATTAGTAACTAATAACTAATTTACTTTCAGTTTACTGCAATTAACAAGAGGGGTGGGTCACAGGTGTTCAAAAAGTATATACAGAATAAAAATTGATAGTAAATAGTTTACAAGCAATAATAAAGATGACCTAAAATACATTCAATAACCTCAGGTAAAAAAGGCTAAACATAAAAACCAGAGTT
>VMDO01032721.1:0-18685 GCA_007922755.1 Pedetes capensis
GTATGTTCATACGCATGCATGTGCTTTGCTTTAATTTCTACATACATGGTATTTCGTCCTGCTATTGGTGTTTTCCCATTGAACTCTAGGTACATCAATCTGCTTCATTCACTTTAATGGCTGGATATCACTCCATAGGATAGATAGTCCATTCACTTGCACTTACCTAGCTTTTCAATTGTGGCCTTATCCTCTCAGAGTCAAACCATCCTGAGGGTGTAGTTTTCTTTCTATCTCCCTGGACTTTTGAACAGAATTTTCCTACAAAAGGAAAGTTACCAGACTGTCACTGCTGGGAATATTCTCTCCCTCCCCCCAGAAGCCTGCAGCTATAGCCCTGTGGCATCCAATCCCGTCAGATCTCAGAAGCTAAGCAGAGTCAGGCCTGGTTAGTCCTTGGATGGGAGACCGCCTGGGAACACCAGAAGCTGTAGGCTTGGGAGAAGGACCTGGCAACCCCCTCCCAAAAATCAATCTGCCATTGAAAACCCTATGAACAACAGAGAAGCACTGGCAATAGTGTTTCCTCTGTTATACAGAGGGTCGCTATGAGTCGGATACCCACTTGACCTAACAACAACAAAAACCCCCCAGAAAGCTGTTTAAGAATTTCTGATTGCCTCAGGGATACAGCCTCACAGACCATCCACTTGTCACTTTTTGCCTATTCACAGAGGAATAAGAGGGACAAGTCAATCTCCCAGCACAGGACAGGTGTTAATTTTCCACTGTTTCTTTGATAACGTTTTCTGGGTTCAGAACGGCAGGCACACCAGCTCAGTCTCCCCGAGCAAGCCATCGACGCAGAGCCCCTGGCTACTGCAAAGTTACACATTATCTCTTCATTCAGTTCACACAGGAGCATCAAGGCAGAGTCATTAACAGCCGGCACTTCTTGGAGAACCATTTCAAGGGCTGCTAATGGTGTTCACAGACTGTTGAGTTGGAACAGTTATCCATATGCCTAGACACACTCTCTTAATAACCCTTTGCAGTTTTCTTGAGGCAGTCAAAAATACATAAAACGGATGACAACCGAACCTATTCTAGACCCTTTGGTGGGGAGAAATTACTTCAATATGAGGCTAGCATCTCAAAACAGACCAACCAAATTGAAGACTGAGATGAACTTCTGGCAAGCACTCTGAGCAGATGTTGGCCTTCAGATCTGCTGATAACGTCAATGGTTATCATCGCAGGTCTTCGCGGGGCTCCTTGTACTTCTGAATCCGCTCAGCTTCCTGTAGTAGGCCCCCACTCCCTCCCCCCAAAAAATTACCACTGTGCAGGAGTAAAGAAGAGAAACGTGGCTCACAGATGTGCTCCTTGCATCAGGGAGGACTCTTGAAGATTGAGTCATAAAAGGAAGCCTGGAACAATGGAAGGAAACCAAGCAATAGGAACGAGACTAAATTAGTTTATGTCTGTCTCTCAGCTGATCACAGACAGGGGAAATTTTTTGATCAATCATTCTAATTAATATTGATTATGGAAACTCTGGTCTCTGCTATTAAGAAATCTACAACTGGATTGGGAAACCAAACCAGTCACCTATTAAAAAAAAAAGTTAGACAATGACGGAAGGCAAAAAGGATTTGGACTAAGTAAACGCCCACTATGGGTTCAAAGGGAGACCCCACTGAGATGGCAAATGGAAATGTGTCTTGCCACAACCGGAAAATAACATGCTTGATGAGGTCTCCTTGCTTATTAAAGAAAAACCAAACAAACCAACCAAACAAATAAACAAAGAAAACAAGCAGTTTAGTCTGGGAGTCCAGCCTGCGTTTCTTCCTGACACGCATGCTTTTATTTGTGTCTTCATCTGTTGGGATTGGAGAATCCCATCCAGTTCACTCCTTCTGTTCCACCATTTTCCTTACCTTGAAATAGTTGTGACTAGCTGGGTGTGGTGGCGCACGCCTGTAATCCCAGCAACTGGGGAGGTAGAGGCAAGAGGATCACAAGTTTGAGACCAGAGGCAGTCTGTGTAATTTAGTGAGACCCTGTCTCAAAAAAAAAAAAAAAAAAAAAGGTAAAAAAATGGGCTGGGGGTACAGCTCAGTGGTACAGCACTTACAAAGGATGCAAGTGCATGGTCTGGGCTTTGACCCCTAGTACGGCAAAAACAAAAAAAAGTAAAAAAAATGGGCTGGGGGTGCAGCTGAGTGGTACAGTATTTGCAAAGCATGCAAGTGTATGGCCCTGGGTTCAGCCCCCAGTACCCCAAAAATAAAGAAAAAGAAATAGTTATGACCATCGGAGAGTTTGACCCCTATTCCCTCGTCTATCCCCCCACCACCTCATTCTAATTTGTTGAGAAAAGTACTACTGTGAATAGAGAAGATAGAATCAGGAGAAAACCGAGTTACCTCTTGTTAAAAGGAGCTAAGAGGGCTCCTAAGTAGGTGAGGGCCTGCCTTGAAGGATTTAGCTCATGGCTACTGGACAGGATCCCCCACCAAGCACCAGGCCAGTGACTGGTATCCCCAACACCCTCTGTGGATGTTTCTGCACAAAACTATTTCCCAACATTGGATTACATGGCTGTAGACCTTGGGATTCAAAAGGAAAAGATGAAACCTTCACTGCAACCTGGAGTTTCTTTCAGAAGGAGGAATTTTCTCTACAGAATGCTTTGTTTTCACTGGTAATGAAAGGTGAGCAAACTCCTGCTGGTGTACAGGGTTCTCCTTCTCTCCAAAGAGAATCAGGTCCAGGCAGGGCCGTAGGACCTGCCCTGCTAACTAGAGGCAACTGTTCCTGATAGTTTATGGTCTGGCCCATCTTAATTTCTCACGTGTCACCTTTCCAGGGGCTGCGAGGCCCAGCGATCTGGACAGAGGCCAAGAAGTCAAGGACTGTTGAAGCTGCAGACTCCACTCTTCTACTGACACCAGCGACCACCCAGCCCAGCCAGACCATTTGGCCTCTTGTTTTCCTGATGTATGAGGTGGGTAGAATGCTTTTCCCCAAAAAGAGGACTCCAAGGGATTAATTAGTTAAATTCTGTAAACATGTATCATTATAATTGCTATTCCAGTTTCTGTTCAAAGCTGAACTAGCCAGAAAGAAAGAAAATACTGGCACAGCCTCTGATGGCAGCTGCCTCTGCTTTTCTGGTATTTCCAGTCTAGCTGGTGGGAGAATGTCCCAGACATTCCGTGCTTGATTGGCCCAGGGCTGTGCCCACCTTTGAGGATGAGGAGGCCAAGAATCTAGCTGAGCTCTAGATGTTTACACCCTTTGCTCTAGCAGAGCCTGGACATCTCCTGTGAGACTGAAGTGGATACCGGATGTATACAGTAGGACCTTAAACCTTTAAGTTCTTTGAGGATCGACAAGTTGTATAGGTGGTCAGTAAACAGAGTTTTGGTTTCTAAGATGTGGACCTAAAAGTGATGCCTTGCACTTGTTGGGGAAAGAGCATTTCCGTATGGTGAGGTCAGTATTACAGCGACTCCCCCTCTACCACATGTATTTTCTTCATGTGAGTCCCTCAAGAGATCCTTGACCGTGGTTCTCCTTCTCTGGGACTAAAAAAATTCTATCCTACCCCCTACTCCTGCTTTCTTGTGGCTAGCACCACAGTCCAAACATCTACCTTTCTCTTAATTCAGCCCAAAAGAACACAGAGGACCGCTCTCACTTTCCAATCCCAAAGCACATTCCATCTGCCTGCAGCTTCCCGTCAGAGCGGCTCCCAAGATGGCTGACACCGGAAGTGCTTGTGACATGGGCGGGAGCTCTTCCCCAGCTGTAGCGTTAGGGCCCCTTTCTACTTAACCAAAGAAAGTGAAGATATAACACAGTGAACACAACCACCATGCCTACAGCCAGGTGGAGGCAGGGTAATAATTTGACACTATGTAAACAGTGGTTTAAAAATATTTGTTCAGTATTTACCTAGAGGAAAGGCCCAGTACGCTAGATAAATAAAAGGAGGACCCAACAGGAGGAAGGGCCCCAGGGCAGGCAGCCTCAGCCTCTCCCTTACCTCCAGAGAATTCACTTCCTGCCCTAAACTTGCTGCCGCCTCACAGCAAAACAAAAGTCCCAAAATCTAACTCACCCACCTGCCCCACAAGGCAATGTTCTGGAGCAGACAGGAAGGAGTCTAACCTTTTGCTCCAGGCCCTTTCACCTTTCACACTACTTCTCTTAAAGGGGAGTTCTGGGAAAGACTACTGCCTCTTCCTCTTGCTACTGGTTTCCGGTAATAGTGTAGCCATTCAGCTGGCCCACACTGGCTAAAAGATGTGGCTTCTTTCCAAGTGGACTGAGAGCCCTGAGTGTTCTGATGCCCCTGCAGTCTGGCTCTCTACCTGTATGACCCCTACCCACCACTTCTGTCTCCCTGGAGCCCCCAAGCAGATCTGTCTGATGGAACATGACTGAAAACACAGAGAAGTTAAAAAGGACTGTTTACTTTTTGGGTCTTTATAATCTTAATTCCGCTTCCTACCTTGATATTCCTCTCAAATCCCCTTGGTCATCTCTTCAGCCTTGCAGTGCTGTTTATGGTGCATGTTAGAAATGCAAAGGACCTCCACTCCTCCTCATGGCCAGCTGAATCTGCCCTCTGCTTCCTCCACCATTTTCCTGAGGGCAATTTGAGGTGCATGGAAACCGGCTTTGTGACATGCAGCATAGGATTCCTCCTTTGTCTCTTTACACCAAGCCTAGAACTACCACTGAAACACCTTTTACCTACAACCGTGGATCAAAACTGTTCCCCACAACATGAAGTAGGCGGCAAAAAGAAAGACAAAAGTGGGGCTGGGTGCGGTGGCACCTGCCTGTAATTCCTGGCAACTCAGAAGGCGGGCCAGGAGGATCACAAGTTTGAGGCTAGAGGCAAGCCCACATGACTTAGTGAGACCCTGTCTCAAGATAAAAAACTACAAAAGGGCAGGGGGTGCAGCTCAGTGGTAAAGCATTTGCTAAGCATGCACAAGTCCGTGGGTTCAACTCCCGAGTACTGGCAAAAAAAAAAAAGAAAGATAGCAAAGTGGAGTAAACAGGGTGTTTTGCAGAACATACTCAACCCAGGATGGCACTGAAAATATTCATGGCCTGAGAGTCTTCCTAGTGCAATGTGCTGTGCCAAGAGTTCCAAGATACACAAGACAAAATCCTTCCCAGCTCTCACAGGCTGAAAGTCCACTGTGATGTGTGTGTATATTCAGATGTGTATAGACACATAGATATGTGGCTATCTATTTATTTATATGTGTATACGTATATGGTAATTGCACACCACTTTTAAGAAAAATATTTATGAGACCAATGATAGCTTAACGAATCAGCACTATGCGAGGTGGAATTAAACAGAAAACGTGAGTGTCCTGTTTGGAAAAGTTAATAGTGCTGCTGGTTGCTGACCGCTTCCCCCTGTTTATGAAACAGGACCAGTCAAACATTTTTTTTTTTTTTTTTTTAATTTAAGTAACCAGCCCCGATCTCCTTTCCTCCCATTCCACGTCCACATAGTAATTAAACACAGGGGTGGTTGTCTCTGGGTTTTTCACCTGGTGATGGCCATGATTCCTGGAAGCCCTGGGCCCCTGCCACACATTGCACTGGGTTTTATGGGGTCCCTAGGGACTGGTATTGCTGGTATTGCTTGTTACTAAAAGTATTCACCCGCCATAGGTGAGAGCCAACTACAAGTGGTGTTTTTCTTTGCCCACGTCTCTTGAGCTCGAGGGCACCACTATTCCAGGCAACGTCTTGTTTGAAGTGACGTCCGACTCGTATTTACTGTCATTTTGTGTCGCTCTTGATGCTTTGCAACAGGTCCCTTGTTCTCTATGAAATGGATATATCTTTTACTTAAAAAAAAATCAAACTTAAAGGAATGATGTGATGATAAAAGTGAAATATCCTCTCTCTGACTTTGACCCTTAGCTTCCATCTGTAGAGGTGATTGTTGCGGACAGCTTCTTGGACAGCTTTCAGAAAGGTTCTTGCTACCATCAAAACATGTCTGCGGCTTTGTTTACACAGAAAAGGTCAGGCTGCACCCTTGTGCTTCAGCTTGCTTCCTTTCCTTCACATCGTGTCCTGGAACTCTTTCTTCACTGGCGCCTAAAGAAGTATTGAATCATTTCATGGTACATTTTACTCCAGTGTGTGAATGTACCATAAATTATTTGTTAGTTGTTGTTGTTAGGTGCCGTCGAGTCGGTATCCTACTCATAGCGACCCTCATAGGGTTTTCAATGGCTGACTATTTCAGGATTGCCTTGGGAGTGGATTGCCAGGTCCTTCTCCCATTTTTGTGGTGCTGAGAATTGAACTTGGGACCTCAGAGACTGCAGAGCAGCGCTCTACCAACTGAGCTAATTCCCAGCATAAGTTATTTAGCTAATCTCTTATTGAAGGGATTTTAGGTTGTCTCTAGTTTGTTCCTTTAGAAAGAGTCAATGAGTATAGGATATTATATTCTGTGAGGCTTTGCTTACCTTAGGGGTACAAATGTAGGATGAATTTCTAGCAGAGAAACTGTTGAGTTAAAGAGTATTCACAGTTAAACCAGGCGCAGTGGTGCACACCTATAATCCCAGTGGCTGGTAAGGCCGAGGTAGGAGGATCGCAAGTTCGAGACCAGAAGTAGTCTGTGTAATTTAACGAGACCCTGTCTCAAAAAAGTAAATAAAAATGGGCTGGGGGTGTAGCTCAGTGGTCCAGCACTTGCAGAGCATGCAAGCGAGAGGTCCTGGGTTCAACCCCTAGTACTGGGAAAAAAAAAAGAGTATTCACAGTTTACATTTTGATAGACATCATTTCATTGTTTTCTATAAAGGACGCACCAACAATGTAACAGTGGCTGTTTTTTAGAGAAGTAAAATGGGCAACTCAGTTAAGTCTCTCCTCTATCAAAGCCAGCTGATTTGGCTGGATCCAGGAAGGAGTTAGCGATGGATCTCCGGCTGTACCTTTCTTTTGAAGGTCCTTAGGTAAGACTTGGTCATTCTGAGCGGTTTTGCGTTTTCTTTTCACTCCATCACCTGAATTCCGCTTACCCTGGGGCCAATTTGGCCACTGCTGTGTGTGCCCTGAGGCTTTGTGGGTCTGGTGGCTTTGGGTGGGCCTCTGTCTGCTCAAAGACTAGGGCTCTCCAAGCTACGCGGTTCTTAGGATTTCCTTTACCTTCTTCAGACCTTCTGTCCTTCACAATCAAAATGCCGCTGTTCTCTGGCCCTTTATTACCCGTGATGTCTACTAGACATTATTCGGGGGTTTGATAAGGTCACAGTTCTGGGGTTCCCTTCTCCAGCAGCTCAGGCTACTAGAGTTTTGAAAGCTCTCTGGGGTAAAAGGCTTTAGCTTCTTAAATTCCCATCTGTGACGGGCTGATGCTTTCGTAAACGACTAGCAAATTTGAATTACTATAAAAGTGAACTATAAAGACATAAAATACAAGCCTCATTTCTTTTTTCACGTGCTTTGATTTGCTTGGCTGTGCTGTGCTAGAGATGGAGTCCGGGGGCTCACACATGCTGAGCAGATGCTCTGGATCCACAGCCCCCACTTTCTTTTTATTGCATTTAACAAACACAGCGTTACTTTGTTAATTTGCTATCAAGGTTTTTACATGCTTCCTTTCAGTGTCTGTTCTTGTCGTATTACAGACAGGTGCAGTTGGGTTGACCTAAGCACACCTCTGGAAGCTTAGTGGACTTTCGTTTGACCCTGCAGCCTATAGCATTTTGCTGGGAGAATGATTCTAACCCAGCAGGGAAGTCGAGGTTTTCAGCCATGGACGTCCAGGATCCACAACCAGGGTTAAGTTAACATGGGGCTGGGTTTAAGTTCTGGGCCCTGTCCCATCCACCTGGTTCTCTTTTCCACTCAGATTCTCCTGCCCAAACAAACAATGGCTCGTTAGCCTTCCTGGCCATGTTGCTGTCTCTTCCACCTACCCCACTGAAGACTCGTCATGAGACACTAATGCCACGTGAAATTGGGAGTGTGAACAAAAGGGAAGCAACAGCTTTCTATCAAACCACAACTTGTCCATTTATTTTTAAATAACTTTCCATTTTGTGAGATATATCAAATAGGTCTTAACACAGAGACATAATGAGCCAAATGGCCTCGAATTCTGAGATTGCTTTAAGGTTTTTTGGTCTTTCATAGCAGCAGGGTATTTCAACTTTAAATACTTCAGAAAATTAATTGCACTTCCTATTTCCTTTTGGAGCCCGAAGTAGCAGATCACAGCGGCATCTAGTGGACATGAATGATTTGACAACTGGAGCTAAACAGGCAGAAAAAGAAAGTGCAGTTGATTTTTAAGAATAGTAGTTCCAGCCTGGCACCGATGGTTTACACCTGTAATCCCAGTGACTTGGGAAGTAGAGGCAGAAGGATTGCAGGTTCGAGGCCAGAGGCAGCCTGCGTAATTTAGCGAGACCCCGTGTCAAGATAAAAAAATAAATAAAAAGTGGTCTGAGGGCACAGGCCAGTGGTAGAGCACTTGCAAAGTATGTGTGAGGCCCTGGGTTCAACCCCCAAGTACCACTAAATAAATAAATAAATAAATAAATAAATATTTTTTAAAAATTAAAAATTGCATTTCCTCCATTGTAAGACTTATTTTTCCTGTCTTTAACATTTTTGAAATTGGAATGTAGGTCACAATAGATAATAGTTCAATTAAATTTATTTCTGTCTCAGTGATCCTTCATTTAAAGTTGACACCTTAGTGTCATCCAAAAAGAAATTTTTAAACAAATTTTTTGGGACAGGGTCTTTCTGTGTAGCACAAGTTGGCCTCAAACTTGCTATGTAGGCAAAGATGGCCTCAAACTCACCATTCTCCTACCTTGGTGTCCAGACGCTTGCAATTATAGGCATGTGCCACCATCTAGCAGGGTATAATTTATTTTTATTTTTATTTTGTTTTTTATTTTATTTTTTTTGTGGTTCTAGGGGTTGAACCCAGGGCCTCGAAGTTGCATGCTTTACAAGTGCTGGACCACTGAACTGCACCTCCAGCCCATTTTTTTTTTCTTTTTTAACTTTTTGAGACAGGGTCTCACTAAATTATGCAGACTGCTTCTTGTCTTGAACTTGTGATCCTCCTGCCGAGCCGCTGGGATTACAGGAGTGTGCCACCACGCCCGACTCAAAGTATAATTTTTATATGACACTCTAGGATGCCATTCATTCGTTGTTGTTGTTGTTAGGTGCCTTCGAGTCAGGTCCAACTCAGCAACCCTCACAGTGTTTTCATTGGCTGATTGTTTCAGGATTTCTTTGGGAGTGGATTGCCAGGTCCTTCTGTTTTTGTGGTGCTGGGAATTGAACCTGGGTCCTCAGTCAGGGCAGAGCTGATGCTCTACCAACGGAGCTAAACCCCAGTCCGGCCATTCATTCGGCCATTCTTTATGTATTATCCACTTTGTACCTTGAACTTACTGGTTATTGTATGTATTACATTCATTGCCTGTGTTTTACTTCCATTATATTCAAAACGCTTGATTTTAATGCATAATGTAGACCTTCCCTCTTTATGGTACACTAATACATTGATATTGTTGTTGTTGTTGTTAGGTGCCTTCAAGTCAGTATCCGACTCATAGTGACCCTCATAGGGTTTTCAATGGCTGACTGTTTTGGGATTGCCTTGGGAGTGGATTGCCAGGTCATTCTCCCATTTTTGCGGTGCTGGGAATTGAACTCAGGACCTCAGAGACTGCAGCGCAGCGCTCTACCAACTGAGCTAAATCCCAGCCCACATTGATATTAATGAGGCATAACTCCATGAATTTACAAGTCTACTGTTGCCTAAACCAAGTAGTTCTCAGCCCTGACTGCATGTGAGAATCACTACCTGTAGAGTTTTCTAAACTATCACTTACCAGAAAACACTTCTCAAAGAATTCTCTGAATTCTTTGGTCTAGGAGGGGGGCCCATTCATTAAGAATTGTAAAAAACTTCCCAAGTAATCTAATATGAACCTCGGTTGAGAATTTTTTCCTACATTTAGGTCAGATTCGAATTATATATAGAAACACTAAGAATTTCTATTAAATATTTACTTGGAAGTATTCAGTGTTTTGTTTTATAGTTGTTATTGTTGTTAGGTGCAATCAAGTCTGTATCCGACTCATAGCGACCCTCTGTACAACAGGCGGAACACTATTGTCAGTGCTTCTCTGCTGTTCATAGGGTTTTCAATGGTGGATTGATTTTTGGGAATGGGTTGCTAGGTCCTTCTCCCAAGCCTGCAGCACCTGGTGTTCCCAGGTGGTCTCCCACCCAAGTACTAACCAGGCCCGACCCTGCTTAGTCACAGGACTACAGCTGCAGGCTTGTTTTATAGTAGACAACTCTTATTTCTTATTATTAACATATTTACAGATACAAAGAAACTACGTATCAAACCATCATTAGATAAACTAAAGACATGATATTCAAGGAAAAATTAGTTCCTAAATACACTTACATTAAACAATGTAGAGCTTGCATTTGCTTCTTCTATACTCACACAATATTATTTGAAGCAGACATCAGAATAAGATCAGGGTTGCAGATGGAGGGTGAAACAGTAGCTATAAAATTTACAAGATGTTGTAGTAATGTATCCCTAACGTACCATAACCCTCTGAAGTAATGTCTGTGCCCTGTGTGGGGTGTGGGGTCAAGATAACATTTCCTTGGAATACTCTTTTCTTGGATGAGAGTGAACTCTACTAATTCTGGGACTGACCCCTAAGCATACTACAAGGATGGCGTAGCTATTCCTGACCTTCTAGCTAATGCAGCAATGTAATATGATACCACAGCAGACCACAACAGGAGTAAGAATAGTATTCCACGAGAGCCAGCTTGGAGAATCTGTATGTGGACCAAGAGGCAGTCGTTTGAACAAAACAAGGAAACGCTGCTTGGTTTAAAGTCAAGAAAGGTATGTATCAGGGCTGTGTCCTTTCACCGCACCTCTTCAATCTCTATGCTGAGAAAACAATCTGAGAAGCTGGACTTTATGAAGAAGAATATGGCCTCAGAATTGGAGGAAGACTCATTAACAACCTGTGTTATGCAGATGACACAACTCTACTTGCGGAACGTGAAGAGGATTTGAAGCATTAATTGATGAAGATCAAAGAACACAGCCCTCAGTATGGATTGTGCCTCAACATCAACAAAACCAAAGTCCTAACAACTGGGTCAGTATGCAACTTCATAATAAATGGAGAAAAAATTGAGGTTGTTTAAGGTTTTGCTTTACTTGGTTCTACAATCAACACCTGTGGAAGCAGCAGCCAGGAAATCAAAAGACACATTGCATTGGGAAAAGCTGTTGCAAAAGACCTCTTTAAAGTGTTGAAAAGTAAAAATGTCACATTGAAGACGACCGTGAGCCCCATTTATGCCATGATATTTTCAGTCACATCATATTGGTTGTGAAACCTGAACATTGAATAAAGGAGATAGGAAAAGAATTGATGCTTTTGAATTATGGTGCTGGAGATGAATATTGAATATGCCATGGATTGCCAAAAGAACCAACAGCTCTATCCTAGAAGAAGTGCAACCAGAGTACTCCTTGGAAGCTACGATGGTTAGATTGTGTCTTAGGTATTTTGGACATGTTGTCAGGAAGGACCAACCCCTGGAGAAGGACATTATGTTTGGGAGAGTGGTGGGTCAACAAAAAAAGGAAGACCCTCAACTAGATGGATTGACACAATGGCTGCAACAATGGGCTTAAACATATAAAAGATCATGTGCCTGGCACAGAATCAGGGAGTGTTTTGTTCTGTTGCATATAGGGTCGCTATGAGTTGAACCTGACTTGAAAGCACCTAACATCGAGAACAACAACAACTCTTGCTCATTTTGTAATCTTGGATAAGTTGCAGGACTCATCAGATCTCTTATTCCGTGATACGCAATGTTGGGGTGGTAACACTTAGGTCAGCAGATGGTAGAGTTAACGTAGGCAAGCACATGACACAGAATGGACATCCAACACAGTGGTAATTATTATTGCTCATGGTGCTTTCTTCTGACTACTCTTAGTTCATCACATTGTTTCCCAGCATATTCAAGGCAGAAAAGCATCATTAACACCCTCCAACCTGTTTCCTCCAGCCTCTACACGCTGCTGCTCAGGGGCCATGCCTGGGACCCAAGCACGAACAATCGTTGAACCCCTTTTAGGTTCCTTGGATCAAATCAATAATTGATCTTTTTAAATTCACAGGACTCTGTTTCCGTCCAATGTCCTCTCATGGCTAAGTTATGGTGTTCTAATGCATACTCATGTCCATTTCCTCCTTCCTTCAGAAACAACCTCTGTCAAGGGCCAATCCTCACTTACCTGTCAGTTTGTCGTTACTGTGGGGGCTTGCATGTTGCTGTGGCATGCTGAAAGCTATGCGGCCAATATTTCAGCAGGGCCTGAATCCTTGCAACTGGGTCAGAAAGCAACTTCATGATAAATGGAGAAAAGATTGAGGTTGTCCAAGATTTTGTTTGACTCTACCAATCAACACCTATGGAAGCAACAGTCAAGAAATCAAAAGACACATTGCACTGGGAAAAGCTGTTGCAAAAGAGCTCTTTAAAGTGTTGAAAAGTAAAGATGTCACATTGAAGACGAAAGTGTGCCTAACTCATGCCATGGTCTTGTCTTTTCTTTTCTTTTCTTTTTTGTACTGGAGGTTGAACCCAGGGTCTTGCGCTTGCACGCTTTGCAAGTGCTATACTACTGAGCTGCACCCTCAGCCCATTTTTTTACTTTTTTTTGAGACAGAGTCTTGCTAAATTACACAGACTGCCTCTGCTCTCGAACTTGCGGTCCTCCTGCCTCTGCCTCCCGAGTCGCTGGGATTACAGGCATGTACCACCACGCCCAGCTGCCATAATATTTTCAATCATATCATATGCTGGTGAAAGCTGGACATTGAATAAGGGAGACCAAAGAAGAACTGATGCTTTTGAATTATATCCTGAAGACAAATATTCAATGGACTGTCATGGACTGCCAAACATACCAACAGATCTGTTCTAGAGGAAGTGCAACCAGAGTGCTCCTTGGAAGCAAGGAGACCAGACTGTGTCTTACATATTTTTGACATGTAGTCAGGAGGGACCAATCCCTGGAGAAGGACATCATGTTTGGGAGAGTAGGGGGTCAACAACAACAACAAAAAAGAAGACCCTGAACTAGATGGATTGAGACAATGGTATAAGAATAGGCTTAAACATAAAAAATATCATGTGCCTGGCACAGAATCAGAGAGCGTTTTGTTCTGTTATATGTAGGGTCACTATAAGTTGGACCTGACTAGATGGCACCCAACAACAACATCAAGGGCCAGAGGCTGGTGAGGAGCCTATGGGGTTTCCCTTCAAGTAGAGAACTCCAAATCCTTAATTTAATCCTAGACTGCTGAAGAGCGAAAAAACCAGAACCTCTACAGCTGTCACAAATACCCGTGGTGACTGTCTGCGTGGGGGGAGGGAAAAGAGGGTGATCCTCTCAACTCAGTAGAAGATACAGAGAGGAGGGCTGGGGGTGTAGCTCAGTGGCAGAGCACTTGCCTAGCAGGTGCAAAGCCATGGGTTCCATCCCCAGCACCACAAAATGAAAAAAAAATACTGTGTGTGGATATAAATGATAGCTAAATGATAGATGGGCTGGGATTTAGCTCAGTTGGTAGAGCACTGCTCTGCTGTCTCTGAGGTCCCGAGTTCAATACCCAGCACCGCAAAAATGGGAGAAGGACCTGGCAATCCACTCCCAAGGCAATCTCAAAACAGCCATTGAAAACCCTATGAGGGTTGCTATGAGTCGGATACCGACTTGAAGGCACCTAACAACAACAACAAGATGATAGATAGAAATGAGACGCAGGAAGAAAGGGGCCTTCAAGTGGGAAATTTGGGAGTTCTTGGGACCATTCCCTAAATCCCATAATTTCCTTTTCAGGTTCATAGTCTCAGCCCCAAATACCTCACTGATTGCGGGGGACTTCCTCTGCACCATCAGAATCCACGCACCACCCACACCTTTGAGTGCACCGGTCACGATGGTGACTGTCTCCTGAAGGTCTTCCTTGGATTTTACCCTGTTTCTGCCGCCCAGTGTATCCCAGTCATGCTTTCGCTTTTGTGAGGAAAGAAATGTGCCCCGGATGATAATTCCTATTAATACGGCGTTTCCATGCCCTGCAGCATGTCACTGTGAACAGGGCACTCTACTTTTCTTTCCATTCTGCTGTTATACACTGGGAAGAGATGTCTAATGTAAATAGGGACGTAGGCAAAATCCTTCAGCCCTCAGACCAGCCACTGCTCTTTCCCTCTTCAAGGCAAAGGAGGAAGGCGGGGGGGACATTGAAGGGCTCAGGATGTGGAGGTGAGCAGCCAGGCAGAGTGCTCCCATTGCAGAGGAGACATCCCTGATTCCCATTTTAAGCTGGTGCACCGTGGGCCGCTCATTGTCTCGGAGTTTGTTTTCTCATCGTTGTTGTTGTTAGGTGCCATCAAGTTAGTATCCGGCTCATAGTGACCCTTCATACGACAGGTGGGACACTATTATCAGTGTTTCTCTGCTGTTCATAGGGTTTTCAATGGCGGACTGATTTTGGAGAGTGGGTTGCCGGGTCCTTCTCCCAAGCCTAGAGCACCTGGTGTTCCCAGGCGGTCTCCCATCCAAGGACTAACCAGGCCTGACCCTGCTTAGTTTCCCAGATCTGAGGGGATCGGACGCCACAGGGCTATGGCTGCAGGCTTTGCTCATCATTAAATGGGATCTAATAACACCCATGAGGCTGGGATCTAGCTCAGTTTGTAGAGCACCGCTCTGTACTTTCTGAGGTCCCAGGTTCGATTCCCAGCACCGCAAAAATGGGAGAAGGATGTGGCAATCCACTCCCAAGGCAATCCCGAAACAATCAGCCGTTGAAAACCCTGTGAGGGTTGCTATGAGTCGGACACGACTCCATGGCACCTAATAAATATAAAATAATAACACCCACTGCATAGAGCTCTGTGTGGATTAAACCAGACGATGTAAACGGAGCTGCTGGCTCAGGGACGGCGACTATTGTTCTCATGTAATGAGGCATCTATGGGACTGGAGTGAACATGGAGAGGCATCAGCAATTCACTACGGGAAGTCAGTTGACTTCTTAAAAAGAAGAGAAAGCATACATTTGAAGCAGACGTCCAAAGAGTGGAACGTATTGCCTTTCTGGTGGTTGGTCAGGCCGCAGCTGGACGCGTCACAGCCTGCAGAGCGAGGCGGCCTCACACCCATTCTGACCTCGGGTTAGCTCCCAGCTGACTGGGGTGGGGAAGCCTGATTCCACCCTTCATGGGTCTCATTTCACTTGCCCAGCGCCTGGTTTCTGCTGATCTGCTGTGACGCCCCTGGATCTGGGACCGTGTGCGAACTCGCAATAAACAGACTGAAAGAGGGGCTGCGGCTCAGCCAAGGCAAACATCGCTGTGAAAACCTATCCTGCGCGGCTCCGAGGTGTTTCCAAAAGCAAAGCAAACATTATAAATGAACAGCATGCTCTAATTCCCCGCCTCGGGGGATGAGGACGTAAGACAGGTCAGCTCTGTTCACGATGGGCCCGGCTTCTGCGACCCTCAGGTTCTCCCCACCAGCCTCTGCCTTTGAGAACATCCAGTGCACCCAGAGACAAGGGCTGGACGGATGGACAGCAGCCTCCGGAGAGACTGACTGCTTTGGCCCTCAGGCTCTGGGAGCTATAAGGGGCCATTGGTTCCGTCTTCAGTTCTGTTAACACATCTACAAGAAACGTTCAATGCCTACGCGCCTGGATCAGTACTGCTCCCCCTTACCATGCAGAAGAATCCTAGGTTGGGTGGGGCTGAGACACCAGCAGATTCCCATCTCTACCTCCTGAAATCCTGGCTCCGGAGGTCAGGGGTTGGAGCCTTGGATCGCACGTTTTCACAGCCTCCTCCGCAGACTGGGGAGCAGGCGGGCCTCGGGCACCCCTTCAATCCTGGACCTGGATAATCGACTCTGTCCTAATCCCGCTTGGTTTTTATTAATATCCTACACTGACTCACTGCCTCCTAAGTAATTCTCTGCAGGAACCCAGCCCGCTGAGCAAAAGGGCTGCATTGTGCAGAGGTTAAGTGAGAGCGAACTGGCTGTTCTCAGCTTCTGGATGGTGCCACGGGGGCAGGAACAGGCAAGTCTTGGTCTTGGCCTTCAACAAGCCTAACATCTAGTTGGGGAGATGGCTTGTTCGTGAGACATCAGCACGCCAGACAGGCAGCGGGTAACTCAGGGAGGAAGAATTCTCGGGTACTGCAAACAAAGATGGCGCTGCAGCCTGGCTGCTGGGGAGGGACCTCTGGGAAGCCCCCATGCATGCAGACCATGCTGGGCCCAGTGACCAGGAGGAGGAGGAGGAGAGCAATTGCTAAGACAGTGGCTGGAAGGCCAGCAAAGGGCAGACACTGGAAAGGGCTGGGTGGGAAGCACAGGGGCGCATGCCTAGCATGCCTGGGACTTGTGATCCCCCTGCCCCTGCCTCCCAAGTCGCTGACATCATAGGCACGAGCCACCATGCCTAGTGAGTATTTCCCTAGTAACCTGAGCACTGCTGTAGGTGACAGGACAGGACACAGCCAGGACTGACAGCAAAGCCACTTCCCCTCACCCTGGAAAAGCTACCGTCATGACCGGCGAGGGTCACACTCAAAGGTGTGGGTGGTGCATGGATTCTGACGGTGCAGATGAAGCCCTCCCACAATCATTGAGATCTTTGGGGCTGAGACTATGAACCTGAACTGGAAATTATGGGATTTAGGAAATGGTCCCAAGAACTCCCAAATTTCCCACTTGAAGGCCCCGTTCCTCCCGCTTCTCATTTCTATCTATCATTTAGTGATCATTTATACACACACAGTACTTTTTTTTTTTCTTTTTTGTGGTGCTGGGGATGGAACCCAGGGCTTTGCACATGCTAGGCAAGATGTGGAAGCTGAAAAGTCAGGCATGGTTTAGACTTGATGGAAGAGGGGACAGCGTAATGGGCAGGAGCGTGACTGCCACAGAAGGGCTTCCGGTACAGTCAGTGGGATAGGTGTTGTCTGCTACATGCTAGGCTGCATGGTATCTTCTGTGATAATATTAGTGTTAGTGCAGAGGGGGACGGTTATAGGCCGAATGGTGGCCCCCATTCATGCCCTTCCCAGAGCCTCAGAATGTCATCCGTTTAGGACTAGGGTCGTGGCGGATGCAATTGGTAGAATTACAATGACATTATCCATTGTAAGGTGGATTCTGATCCCATTGGCTGGAGATTGCTCCAGCGGTCACAGAAAACTAACACAGGAGGCTTGGGAGAGAAAAGGCGGTTGAGGGCAGGTCTGCAGGGAGTGAGGGTGGCTGGGCAATGGCAAGGAGCCTCTGGGGCTCACACGGAACCCCAGGGAATGGATGGCACCCTTATCTGCCTCCAACAGCGTCTGCTGAAAGACAGGGAGCCACATGTTCAGAGCACAAGCCAGTAGACCAGTGGCTCTCCCTCCCCATGCTGTACTCCCTGCCTCTCTTCTTCCCCCTTCCACAAATTTTGTAAGCAGATATCACAGGATACATGCTTAGCAAAGGTCTTTAAGCCTTCTCCGGAAATTAAAGGATTTTCCTGGTGATTAAGTATGTACCAAATGATTGTTAAGAGGGGGTCTTGTTTTTCTACTTCGGCATTGAGACGTTTCAAAGGGAAAATACAATGCCCCCATTTTCTTCACGAGATTATAGCCCTGGACTTCCCCTATAAATTTAAAATTGGAGAAGGCTGAAGGCAGAATGGCCCCATTCACAGGAAAATCCAAAAGGCGGGCTTCCCATGACGCACGGGGCCCGTTGACTCCTAGACTGATGTGCGCTCTGTTACCTTCCTTCAGAGGACTGCCACCACTGGTCCATCTCGATCCCTCCCTCCCTCCATGACCTTTCCCAGAGCAGCCACGTGAAGATGCTCCATCTGAGCCCCTCCCGCCCTGAGACCCGGTAAGCTGAAGGGTGTCCAACCAGGTAGATGGATGATAAAAGGTCTGGGCGGCTGAATCACCAAAAAAGGACTTCCTGCAAAGCCAACCACCTGGAAGAAAAGGTCAGGACCCCTCCACCCCTGGGCCAGCAGACCCCTGCAGCCCTGGAGCCCCCGAGAGCCCCTCACTGGCCACCTTCTTGCAGGCCTATTACTGCACAGGTGAATGCAGCCAGATGGCCCAGCCCAGAGCTGAGAGTCATTTGATGGTGTCTCTATAGGAGCTGAAGGACCGGCTGAGGGGCGGTCCTGCCTTTGCAATGGCTGCTCTGATCTCTCCGTGTGGCTTTTCCAGGGTGAGGGGAAACGGCTTTGTTGTCAGTCCTGGCTGTGTCCTGTCCCATCACCTGCAGCAGTGGTCAGGTTAGAAGGGAAATACTCACTAAGCATGGTGGTTCATGCCTGTGACACCAGCGACTGGGGAGGCGGGGGCAGGAGGATCACAAGTCCAAGGCCGGAGGCAGCCTGTGTATGTTAGAGAGACCTTGTCTCAAGAAATAAAAATGGGCCTGGGAGTGTAGCTCAGTGGTGGAGCACTTGCAAAGTATGCATGAGGCCCTACGTGCAGCCCCCCAGTATTGCAAAAGAAAGTGAGAAGAAGAAGAAGAAGAAG
>VMDO01032722.1:0-18682 GCA_007922755.1 Pedetes capensis
TAAAAAAAAAAAAAAAAAAAAAGGGCTAGGGGAAAAACTAAAAGAAAAAAAATAAAAAAAAAAAAAAAAAAAAAGCCCAGGGATAAAACCCCAAAAAAAAAAAAAAAAAAAAAAAAAAAAAAAAAAAAAAAAAAAAAAAAAAAAAAAAAAAAAAAAAGAAAAGAAAGAAACAAAGAAAGGAGAATTAGAATGTCATGAAATAATGGACACCAAAACAGTAAGTAACATCCTCAAAATTCTGGAAGAAAAAAGTATTTAACTTAGAGTTGTATAGCCAGGTAGGTCATCAGTCAAATGAGAGGCCAAATTTAGGGAATCAAAGACTAAAAAATATCTCCAATGTATTTTTTCAGATTCAAATATGAAGCAAGCTAAAATGTTGAGTAATTTTTATTAAGGCAGGAATATAAAGAACCATGATGTTTAGAAAAACACATCAAATTTCCACTTGTCAGATAACTGAGGAAAGAGGACTGGGCCAAATTTGAAATAGTTGAAAAATCACTTTGAATTAGTAATAATAACTAAAATTTTTTATTCAGATGAATGCATTTTATTTCATGAAAGTCACATATCACATCTAGATTTTCATTATAGTCAACTTATTTATTTTACTTTGGGTTTGGTACAATTTAGTAGAAAATCTCACATATGCTTCAAAGTTTACAAGTAAAGTTTAGATATTATAGCTAGAAATAATTAATAAATATGTTTTGCAATTTCCTGAGCTTATTGTAAATTCTAAAACCATGCAATAGTTTTGCAGTGGTTGCAAAAACTATGACTTATACTAGAAAAATATCTTGATTTAGATTATGCGGTTTCTTAGTGGCAGAAACACAAGTCAGAAAAACTGTTTTTGATCACCAAAGTATGACTTATTTCCAAAAACTGAAGATGTTAGACTTGTGATCTGTCAGACCCTGGCTCCCATGTCAACATTTACATTTTGTGTGGTGAACATATACAATTCATTTTTTTGTGACCTTCGATTCTTGTGTCATTTAAGTTAGAAGGTTGACATAAGTGATAATTCTGGTATCTTGATAGTGTAATGAACAATGTGGACCCTGAGCCATATAGTACAAAATTCACAGGGTTAATCCCACCCAAGTGTATCTTTTACCCTACATTTGAAGAGCAGTCAAGATTTGCAGCATTTTTTAACAGCTTTGAGCCATTGCTTCTTTACTAGTAAAATGAGGCAATAATATGATCTCAAAGATAAAAGTGAAAACTTCTAATGCACAATGGTGAATTCTCATTAAATATTATTTTTTTTCTATACCACTCCATCACTCCTACCTAGTCAAGAGGATTGGGGGAATTTCTTTTTCTTATATAGAATTTTCACTTCAGTAGCAAAGCAAGAATAAGCATATCTACTTGCTGACAACAAACTCTGAAGTATTTCCATGAGAATATCTACTAAAATATTAAATAATATCCTCATTATAGCGGACTGGGATTTAGCTCAGTTGGTAGAGCACTGTGCTGCAGTTTCTGAGGTCCTGAGTTCAATTCCCAGCACCGCAAAAATGGGAGAAGGGCTTGGCAATCCACTCCCAAGACAATCCCGAAGCAGTCAACCATTGAAAACTGTATAAGGGTCACTATGAGTCGGATACCGACTCGACAGCACCTAACAACAACAACAACCTCACTATAGTGGTTTTCATGCATAGACAAAAGAGTTATGGATTATTTGCATAGACATAACAATGTCACTTTTATGATATAAATTCAACACCTATAAGCATGATACATTCCCTTGAATACAGCAGATTGTTACTATGCTTTTTATATAGAGAAAGGACCAATATGATATAATACTTATAGAAAAATAGGAAGGGTTAGTAGTTAATAACACTTTTTCCTGTAGCAATGCAACAACTCCACCTCTGCCATAACCTATCTGCAGTTTTGAGAAGGTCTTAGGCTGGTGTTAGTCAGTAAAAAGTTTTCTTTTGTAGGTGGTGCACAGTTTTCTGAGTTTTATTTCCCCCAAGTAAATTTTCTATTATACTGTAACAAAGCAACTTCTAATTAGGTTTCCCCAGAGAAATGCTTGATGTCTTATAACCTCAGTTGATCTGTATTCACAATTATTCAAGTGCAAAGACTTATGAATACATCTTTGTGGAATTTAGATGCTGATCACCTTTAAAATATTTAGCATAAGATATTCAAACACTTTTATCAAAACTAACTGAAATCATACAAAGGCTATAAATTTAAAGTCTTGGTGGCGAATGGTCAAGCATGACAATCAGATTTAACGGTTCAAAGCATTTTTTTATTTTCTGAAAAAATATAAAATTTTATATCTTACACTACAAAAACATGTACATAAACCAAAAGCACATACAGTTCCAAATGAGAAAAAAATACATAAATGCTAATCCTTATTTAAATTAACTCTGAGGCAGGGACTTGGAATATTCTGATGACTATCATAGAATTAGTTATACAACTGCTTCTGACCTGCCTGAAATGAAGAGATTTTGATAAACATATTAACAAATGACTACTTTTATTTTCAGACTATTTTAAATGCAATTTACATACTTTAAAATAATTCATTGTAAAACTACAGCAGCCTAAAGATCAGAAATAGGTTGGCCACTCAAACTTCGGTTAATGTAGTCCCCAGCCTGAATAAACATGATACATTTTTGTCATTGTCAATTTTTTCCATTAACATTAGAATAAAAAGGAAACAACATTTGCTTCTGCTATTATGAACAGATTTTTTAAAGAACAATTACACAAATAATTATGCATTAATTACATGGTCATTCTGAACAAGAATGGTCAATCATTTATGTGCAAAAAGACTTTCATAAATGAACAAGATATGAAAAGAAAGTTCTTATCTATTTCTTTTTTGATACATTACTACATAATTACCAGCATAATAGAGAAAAAATATTCAATGTAACCAGCTGTGCTACAGAGTCGGAAAAAAAGGCAATCTATTGTAGTTATTAAATTTCAAATAAAGATAGCATTTTGATTCTGTTCATTCAGTTCCATCATCATCATCATCACCATCATCACCACTATATTGTACCTACTATTTATTTACTTTGAGGTTAAACATCTGGCAGGACATAAAGATAGTTTACTATCACATTTAAGTTCTTTTTCTTATTTTTAGAAAGAATAAAATGAGTAAAAGATCTTATTTTACTATGCAACATTACACATCTAGTAAATTTCTAACATGTGACTCAGTGGTTGCCATGCAATGCACCATTACAGCCAAAAATACCTTTCAAAGGTGAATATTTCTGCTTGTGCTTCTGAAAACCCACTTTAAATAGGACAGCAAAAATCTTTTACTTTCATGTAGAAATTAAATGGCAGACATGCAAACACATAAGTGCTCAATTGATACTGATGTTCCATTTTAAATTTGAGACACGAATGGGTGTCTTTGCCATTGTATATTGGTTAAAATTCTTCAAAAGTGGAATTAAGGATGTTTTGCATTGTTTAGGCAACTCTGAAATGAATAATGATGGCCACACCTACTTTTAGATAAAATATTGGAATATAAATTTTACAGTGATCCTACAACTTTAGAACACTGACATAGTAAATAAAATAAAAGAAACAAAAGGTCATGCACATTAAAAAGTTTAAAAATGGTACAAATAAAAATCTTTACATTTTTATTTATAATTAATACATTTCAAAAAGAGCAATAAATCATACATCAAAATATATGTCTGCAAATGGCACAATTAGATACAAATTATAATTGATAAAAGTAGTAAGTGAGTGACTTCAACCAGTATTATTAGTAAGTTGAAAATTACTCCCTGCCTATATCTGTTTTTCAAAGACAAATACTGACAAAGACTCTTGCCCTAAAGATATTACTACTGACCATTACAATGGAATTATACTTGACAAATTTATTGTAGCTACTGAAATTATTGAATCTGTATTATTTGTAGTCTGGTGGCTGATAAAATAAACTAAATGGATAAGAAATCACACAATAACGATTTGTCAAACCTTTCCCTGGGTTATAGACTCACTGCATTTTGTAACAGCTGCCTCCTCTCCACGATGCATTTCTCACATTTTTAGATGAGATTGGCACTTTTCAATTGGTGACATATCCAGTGGTGGACAAATATTTTAAAAAGGCATTCTTTCCTCTTTGGGGTCAGAGCACATCTTATTTCTTTTAAAATCATATTGACATTCTTTAGAAATTCTCAACCAAATTGAGATATAGAGGAAAACTATGTGTCCATTTAACTTTCATTTTGAATAAGTTTCCAAAATGAACACCAGGATTGCTAAAAAGTCAAGTAAATATGATCCAAATTAATTTATAGATTTCCTTTGTGGAAAAGCCAAAATCTTCATTGTAATTTCTAGTCATTTAGATATCCTGACCTATCAATTACGTTTGCACATATGAAGGTGGAAAAGAGCTAGGCACCATGACAAATGCCTGCAATCCAAGCAGAACAGGAGGCTGCGGCAGGAGGATCCTGAGCTTGAGGCCAGAGGCAGGTTGCATCTCAAAAAAAAAAAAAAAAAAAAAGTGGTTTGAGAGTACATTTCAGTGGTAACGCACTTGCTTAGCATGTGGGAAGCCCTGGGTTAAACCCTTCCCCACCCCTAAAGTACTGAATAAATAAATAAATAAATAAAGTCAGAAAATAGTTCAGAAAATATTCTTGTTCAGTCCAAGCAGTTGTGGTTAGTTCAACCTCTGAAATGTATGGTTATATTCTTTTTAAATCACTAAATCTATTCTAATATTGAAGTTTCTCAATTACTTTATCACTTAGATTCAGATACTTTTACAAAATTGAATAGAGTGTAATACAATCTCCAATTATTTTGCACAAAACTAGTTCATTTAAATAATTCTGTTTTTTGAAATGAACAAATACATCTTTAATTATAGTGATGCTTATTTACTTATGATTTTTATCAAGACAATATTAAAACATTCAACATTCTGCAAATTTCACTAAACTAACAGAGCATACTTAAAGCACAGTTTGTGTGGACCAAACATTTTTTACAAAGACAGAAGTCAATATATAATTATGAAGTGTTAAGACCTTTTCATTTATTTTGGTGGTTGTTTTAGGTTTTTCTTGTTCTTTAGCAAAGATCTATTTCACTGCTTGCATAAAAGGTGGGCAGGATGGAAAGAGATTATTCCCCTGACGTTTATTCTTATATGCACTAAAATTCAACACATGAGATAGGACAGAGAGAGTACTGTTACAAAAATACCTGTATATTTCCTGTGGATTTCACAAGTCCAGGCTACTCTGATATACAATTGCTATTGATAATCATGAGAATAAGCTATATCTTATTTAAGTGCTCTGCTCCTTGCATGCCATTTCATGATATTTATGAAGTGTAACAATCAAAAATTTTGTTCATCTCACTAAGGATACCAGTTTTGTACAATCCCTAATAAACTATGATTTTACCATGAATATCAGTCTTTACCAGGTGTGGATATATAGAACATACAGAGGGCATATGTTAAATTCCTTAATAAATCAAATTAAATAATACATTGGATTAGTTCATTGAAATAAATTCAATGCCATGTAACTGAATATAAAATAAAATTACCAAACTCATAACCAGTCTTCAAAAAATAAAACTTGTCAACTATCAAAACAGAAAATTCTGAAGGTGAAAAAATACATTTATATATACATTTTATCATTCCTTTCCTGCCTTAGTATCAAAATTTCTGGAGATGAAAACCACAATGGAAATGGTTACAAAGGATTAACACTTAAGGGTGGTGCTTAGTGCTATGGGCCTGGATTTAACAACATTAATAGAAGCCAGCACAGTTAAATCCTTCTACATCCTGCTGAAAAATGTGCCCTTTGCTGTCAACTTTACTTGACAAGATATTTTCTGGAACATAGAAAGGTGAAATTTCTTATAAGAGTGAAAGATTAATGGCTAGTAGGACTGCATTGTCACGGATATCACAAAGTGTTTTTTTTTAAAGCCAAAGGGGATTTAATCTTACAGACATTTCCTGTTAGTGAATAAAGAGATTAGTAGCTTTCGGACACAGGAGAGAAAAAGAGACATCAGCTTGTGTTAAATTTTGTTTTACTGTGTCCCTAAATTTTCTTATTCATATTACACTCTGGAACATTTGTTCCTATATGTTGCCAAAACTAAAACACTATTTAAAATACAAGCAGATTGATAATGCACACATGTGCAATCACACACCTACACAAACAATTCCAACTTAAATCAGTTCTTATATATTGGAAATTATACAGTATATACACATTTATTACCTAATAATTTCTAGAAGAGCAACTAAAAGTAAATTTCAAACACAAAAAATATACACCCTGTATTGTACTTTTCTTTGACCAAGCAACATGTTTATACACTAGTTTCTATAACTTAACACCATGTAATAGCACTTTAAAACTAAAAAAGAGGAAATGTATTAAGAAATAATCTAATCATATTGCTCTTCAATACACTCATGTAGACAGTTAAGACTTGAAGTAAACTTCAGTAAACTGTAGCTTTTCTTAGCCCATAAATGGCTATAAAATTTTTCCTTTCAAGTAGATCCTTGGAAGTTTTGAAAGGGGTTGCCTTAGTTCAGTTTATAAAGGTGCAATATCTTTGTATATTTCATGTACAAAATTTTGTGGAAGAAGTGAAAGGATTTTTTTTGTATCATAAGTTAATGTTTAAACTCATGTTCTTATTCTATATCGGTTACAGTTGCTTCATGGAAAATGAAGACACTGAGAGGAAGATACGAAGATTTTAGTAAAACACTGATTACAACTTCTGTTGTTGAGAAATATCACTGTTTTCCCTTTTCCCTCTTTTTTTTTTCCTTAAAATAAATCTCAGGGCTGTTTACAAAGTGCAGAAACATTCTCTTGAAGAAATGACACTAACAGGAGTTACAATGGCACCATCCCATTTACCAGCTGCACCTTCATTTCTTGAAGGCTGTTCATGATCTTCTTCTGGTGACCAACAAGAGTCACTCCAAGACGTCTCAAATCCCTGCATGAAGAAAGCACACATTGGATGTAGGTATTGATTCAGATTGTAGCAACCTCAATCTTTCACACAAAGGGACAAGCCTTTTGCAGAAACTAGTTAGATCATAGTCCCAATTTAGATATTCAGGGTCCAATTTGCAAAGGAAGTTTCAAAAATTGTACCTCAAAAAAACCTGTTTACAGTCAAATAAATATTTATATAGTACATATTTGCCCCTGTTGGTACAGAATGGTGAAATACAAAGTTGCACAACTCACCAATAAAAATTGAACTTAAAAGGTTCAATCTCATTGAACAGCTTTTAAAATGTAGACCTGAAGAATGAGCAAATTTCTTTTTTTATTTGCTAAAGGAAGAAAGCACAAAATGAAAATTTAAAGGTTTACAGCTAAGCAGTTGAAGACCAAACTCTTTAAATGACCCATACTATATAATCATTATATATGACAGATATCTTAGGGGGTAATCATCACTGTAATTCTCTTATAATAACATTTTATGTTATTTTTTACTTTGGACCCAAAGTACCTGAGTTTTTTCATTTACTAAATAACATGTAGGCTGTATTGGCATTTGGAGCATTTTGAAGATTACATACAATCAAAAAGTCTTCCAACCTAGGTACTTTTCATGTTATTTTTTGTTTATTTGTTTGTTTGTTTGTTTGTTTTTAGAGAGAATCAGGTTCATTCAGAGTAGTATGGCCATCATATACATTTTAAAACAAGCTTATTATACAAAAGAAAAGAACAAATGTTTAGATTCCTAAACTAACTTAACATCTGGTGTTCAAAACAAATGCTTATGAATTGTAGATGTTATTTCATAGGATATTTAAGAATGCTTATTCTCCTAAAGTATGTATTTGACAAATATACTGACTCAGGCCTATTTGGAAAATAATATACATTAAGTATAGGAAAAACTGTGCATTTATAATTCAAAATTCTAATGACAAAGAGGTTTGGTATGTTAGATTTCTTTAGATACTTTGTTAAACACATTATGTTAATAATGAAATAATTTTGTATTCAGTAAGTGTTCTAATTTCAGATCTTGTTAGAATTCAATAGATTTGAAGACAAAGAATTTAAGATTATTTATAGGTAAAACTGAATAGTTTCAGATGACTCAAAGAAATCCCTTAATTATCAAAGAATAAAAATTAAAGGATGCCTTGGTCCCATCTGTATTTGTATGGGAAAGAATTGTCATATAGTCTTATATTTCTCTGTTTTTATGGTTCCTTGATTTCTATAAGAGTTTTAGGAAATGACAAGTAGCCAAAAAATGCCATTGATACTCATGATGGAGCTATATTTCTTTCTATGTATGTATTAAGCTTAGAAAATTTTATTATTATAAGATACCAGCATACAATATAAAAATAATGACAGATGAAGCATTAAGAGAGTCATCAGCTAAACTTAAGAATCAGTAAGAATTCACTTTAAAACTAAATCACTAGTTAATACAGTAATGAAATTGACTATAAAAAAGATAATTACAGATGAAAGTAGAAATAAAAGAGATGAGTTTAATCTTGTCTATTTTATGGTAGAATTTCTGTCTTGCTCCTATTAACATTATTGGCTGGGTAATTCTGTGTTGTTGGAAGGCTTTCCTCTGCACTGTAGGATACTTAGCAGCCACCCTGGCCTCTACCTACTAGATACTAGGGTCACTTCACCACCGTGTGTCCTTCACTCTGATGAGACAAAATGTCTTCAGATGGTGCTAACTCTTTGGAGTGGTAAAATCTTCTCTAGTTGAGAACCATGTCACTAAACATAAATGTAATAGGTGACACTAAAAACACATCTCTTTGCTTTATCTAGGCTTGGAAAATATTTAACCACATGATATAATTTTTAAAAATTTTCATTTATGGATCAGGAAACACAGGCAAGTTAGATCACTTTCCTAGATAACACCACCCACAGATAGCTGAGGTGAAACTAAAATCAGACTTGACCACAAACTTCATACCCTTGATTTCTCATCATTCTTACATACGATTTTTTGGAAAAAAAAAAAAAAACACTTCTAATTAAATGCAACATTTGAATTACCTGCCAATTAACAAACTTTACATTATTAAATACCTAAAATTCTACAAGAAAGAATATATCTAGGGCCAGGAGCGGGCACACGTCTGTAATGCCAGTGACTTGGGAAGCAAAGGAAGGAGAATCACAAGTTCTAGACCAGAGGCAGTCTGCATAATTTACAGAGACCTTGTCACAAAAAGTAAAACAATGGACTGGGGGTGTAGCTCAGTAGTACAGCACTTGCAAAGAATACAAACTCGAGGCCCTGGGGTCAATAGCCAGTACTGCAAAACAAACAAAAAACCCTAATGTAGGGAAACAAACATGTTCTTTCTTGACTGAGGCTATGATAACTGAATGTATATTTCATGACAGTTTCCATTATAGGATAATTTATATTTTCATGTTTCCTTGTTTTATGAATAGTTATACAAATATGGTATTGGTATTTATGGGTGTTCACTGAAAATGTGGACATCAGCCAGGAGAAAAGACTAACATTTTTAATTTTTTAACCTGAAAACAATTAACTTTTATTGGAAAGTAAATTAGAAATTGAAATGATGTTTTAAAACATATGTTTTATTACAAGAATTATATACCCATAGGCGATAATTGTGAATACATATTGGAAAGTATAGGTCTATAACTAATGCACATATGTACATAGTTAAAATGTATAATTCATAATTGCTATGGTGATTATGAAGATATTTTAAGAAAATAAAGAATGTATAGATTTTCCAACTTCAACCACATGGATTTCTCATATACAAAACTTTAATTGAAGTGAGGGTGTACATATATATGCATTCCACATTCCAAATCTTGGTTGTTTGATCCAAATAACATCAAATCACAATTTTAATTTTTTAATCTACTATCTTGTTATGTGAAATGTAATTACAATTTATTTCTCTAGAAATGACTAAATCAAAAATGATTTTATATTTTCCAATATAATTAATATGTCATACTGAAGAATCAGTTTTGAGCCATCATATTTGGTTAATAAACAAGAGTATAGAGTTTGTGTTTATGAGAAAGCAAAAAGTAAAATTTGCACTTCTTTAGAATCCTTGCTTCCTTCCTTCCTTCCTCCCTTCCTTCCTTCCTTCTTTCTTTCCTTCTTTCTTTTTTCTCTTTCCTTTCTCTTTCTTTTTCTTTCTTTCTTTCCCTTTTTTCTTTCTTTCTTCTCTTTCTTTCTTTTTGATTTTTTTGAGACAGGGTCTTGATACATAGTTCAGGTGGGCCTCAAACTTGTCACTCCTCTGCCTCAGTCTCCCAAGTTCCGGGATTACAGGCATGTGCCATCATACTCAGCTGGAACATTTTATACATAAAAATTTCAAGTTAAATTTGACCTAATCATCCAGGGAAAAAAAGGTAAACAATTTTATTTCAAGGTCATTTTATTTTCTGATGCTGCCCTCAAATACCTTATAGATGATCAGACCACTAAAATTCTCTTTCTCACTGTCTCTTTTCTTTTCTCTTATTCCTTTACACTTCTTCCCTCTCCTCCCTTTCCATGGGAAAAATGGCATTATAAAAATTTATTGTTGTTTTTAGGTGCTGTTGAGTTAAGTACTACTCGTAGCGATCCTATGTAAAACAGAACAAAACACTTCCCGACACTGTGCCATGCCTGGTACTACTGTCAATGTTTCTCTGCTATTCGAAGAGTTCCAATGGGAGAGTGTTTCAGGAGTGGATTGCCATGACCTTCTCCCTAGTCTGTAGCGCCTGGTATTCCTAGGTGGTCTCCCATCCAAGGACTAACCAGGTCTACACTGTTTAGCTTCTGAGATCAGGTGAGATTGGATGCTGTGGCTGCATTTTACACATTGACATAAATAATGGGTGTCTTTAATGGAAAGTTGTCTTTTTTTATTTGATCTGTCATTTTAAGACCTATTAAATTATTGAAAATATTAAATTATTAATAAATAATTTTATAAATAAATAAATAAATAATTTTATAAATAAAATATTAAATTATTGAAAATTATTGAAAATAACATGGTGATTTTCAGTGAAAAAGTGGGAGAGAAATATGATTATTTATGCAAGTTAAATTTTTCTCAATAGCACAGTTGTTTCTTTACAAAACCCTTTTGATATTTTTCTAATGATATCGTATCTGAGAATTCAAATGATACTTTAAATATATGCATAGAAAAGGTTAAATATATTCCAATATTAGAAAATGCATAAAAGTATTTTTATGTAGTTTTGCCTCACACATTTTGTTATTTCAAACAATTCCCATTTTACTTCCTAGTACATATACTAAATGGCCAGAATAGCAGAGAGAAATTTGGGGAAAAAATTTTACCTTTAATGATGAGGTGGCTGCCTTATTTTTACAATGACTCTTGAAAGAAATATTTACAAATGATTCAAGATACACTATTTTTTGACTTCATTTTTCTATATATAAATGCTATGCTAAGTGGTTTTAAATGTGTTCCCTTTATAAATACAGGAATTTCATCATGACCATGTGTAATCTTGAGCATACTCAAGGCCAATTCTAATGATGATAAATTCTATTTAAGCATATGTTTATAAATCTAAGCAAGAGGGAATAGGGTTCTTATATTTTAAAAAGTTTGTATTTTCTTGACATCATATGATTAGTTTTAGATAAGCTTCAAATATAATGAAATGCCATTGTTGGGATTACATTTCAGTATATTTTAAAACAATACTTGATATTAAACACTGTAAAAACACTAACTATATTGTGATGCTAACCTGGTAGTACAAAAACTAAAGAATAATAACAAGTGTCTAGCTGATGTTGAAGCCAACTTCTGATTATTCCAAGTAAAATCCACCCATTTGTGAATGATTCAGTATGTGCTCATTCTTCTCCCTTCTGCTTTACACATTTTTAGCCATATTGGGATTTAGTCCCATCAACATTAGCAGGATAGGAGAAGGGAGAAGAGAGATTAATGTATATGCACTAAACTTCAGTGTGTTTTTCTGCACTTGTCATAGTTTTATCATGCATCTGTGGGTCATTTTGGTTTATTTCAAAGAATTTGAATATTCATTTATATAGCTGTTGTACCAGATTAATATATTTACACTTGATAAGAAGACATTTCACTATAGACTGTTAATGGTTTTCAATGGATAAGAACTTGTGAGGCCTTTCCTTGGAGTTTTAGCTTAATTATGTAGAATATAGAAGATAGTAAGTTCTCCTATGTGTGCTTAAATATGTACTAAACTATGTATAATGATATTCTTGATAAGTTAATAAAACTATATGAGTTAGTCTGCACAAGTTTTGGCTCTATTTTATTAGTTTAATACAACATTCTATTAATTGATACAAGAACGTCTTTCAGCTTCTTTACAACTGGCATAATATTTAAATTCATTGGATTTTGCTCATATTCTGAATAGTCAAAAGTTGACAGTATTTTTCAGACAAGAAATCTGAAAAGCAGTTGAGATTTTCTCCTAACTTGAAATCTTTGGGTTGAATTTGCAACTTGCTTCGCTGACAATACTCTCTGTGGACAATACTGCACTTATACATGGTAGAGTTTTTTCCATTACTGACACACAAATTGTTCAAAGATTAATACTATACATAGAATAGCAAAGTTTAGGCACAGAGAACAGCAGACAGAATTAGCTGAGATTAAAATCAACTTTCATTGACTCCAAGACCACCATGGTCTTCATTTTTCCATATGCATCCAGGTGTGCAATTTACTGGCAAATAATTCATAAACAAATTAAACCTCCAGGAATGAAATTTGTAACAAAGGTATGTGGTTCTGAAAAAATGTTTTCTTACTCTTATTTTTCTAAAACCACTGAGAAACCAAATTTGATGTCACAAATTACAATGTTTTTCTAAGGGATAGTGGGGTGAGCATTTGCCTTAAGAGTTGATTTTAACATTTAAAAAAATATTTATAATATCTATGAATGCATGCTTCCATTCTCAGTTTTTATGATTGTCATGACAATAATCTAGAAATAACATTTTCTTCTTTGTTTATAGCATAACATAAGCCTCATAAAATTAGTAGATATTCTATAAAGACTATGCAAAATAATCATTATCAGGGTGTTTTGAGAGCTGGAGCTCATTTGTTGTTGATATTCCCATTTTCTCTTGCCATTACTCCTTAGCAATGGCTTTCTTGTAGGAAGAGTAAAGGGCAAGGAAAACGCACAAATTATTTTTTAAAAAATTCTTCATCAAATAAGTAACTCATTACTCCTCATTTTGTGAGTTATTTAAAATAATATCTTGATAAATATGTTCTTCCAAATTAGGAAAACTGTGGTCAAAACAAAGTAAAATAGAGAATATACATTTAATAATGCTGAATGTTCCAAGAAGTCAACTTGCTTGAAGTTAAGGTTTGCTGGTCTAATTCCTACTAAGAGATATATTAATGATTATAGGTCCCAGGAATTTCAAGTAGTTGACATAAGAAGACCAGTATTATCTGAATACAAAGACATTCTAAATCCCTCAGTTTTACCTTACAATTTTGGTCAGAGTAAAGGAATTAAAAGATGAAATATTTAAAGGTGGCAATACAGCAAGAGGCAAGGAGATGGAGAAGAATCAGTGTAAGAGAACAGAAGAGTTCACTAGGGTGTGAGAAAGAAAATATACATAGTGAAGAGACTTGGAGGATATAGGAATAAATAGGAAAAAACTAGAAGAAAGAAGAAAAAGTGAAGCCATAATGCAAAAGTATTCAACATGTTTATAGTATTTGGGGGCCCCAAAGAAATAAAGTAAAACACAGGTAATTAATACAAAAACATTCTTTGTGATTATAGCTGCCTGTAAAGGGAGAAACAAAACTGTGGCAGAACTAACTGTATATATATGTGAAAATATGCTATCTTAATAAAAAAGAGACATTGTTTAATGCAAATAATTTTATTATATATTTACAAGTAATCTGACATTGGGTAGAAGAAATACCTACAGTATCATTTTAATATAAAATGACAAATGACTTTGATAAATTAAAATGACCATTTCTACTGAAAAATTAAATAGCAATCATGTAAAAATAGTATTAAATTATCAGTAAACTTTTCAGTATTCTTTTTCAAATATAGCACACATGAGTTTCTTGAGTGTACAAGAAAGAAAGGGCAAAGCATATTTCTCATCAAGTAGACATGATCTGGTAATAATAGTGAAGATGGGTTAAGTAAATTAAGAAAGTAAGCTGAGTAGTTGTGATTTTAGGTCTGTTTATTTTAAAGGAAAATAATGCTCAGATTGTGATATTAGTTGGTGACAAATGATGGTACCCTGTTACCTTTTGTGAGGATGCGCAGTGAATTCAATAAATCAAAGGATGCCAGAGTAATAGAGATGGCAAGAGAACTGCTCAGTGTTCATATTAGATGATGCTATGAAATAAGGACTGTGGTTTAGTGATTGAGAGTATTGTAACATTTTCTCATCTTTATGACAATCTCATTACCTTTGAATTTTCAGGTCATTTGAAGTAAGTTATCATATTCACAGATTCAAACATTATTAATGTTAATGTAATCTAGATGGAACCACTCTAACAACAGTTAATTTTCACAAATTACAATTAGGCTAAAATAATTACACATACAGAGTATAGAATAAAATACAAACAACTTACAACCTTAAATAATTTAATATTTAACTCTAGTAGTTTTATTTAATGAGATTTTATAAACTTTATCTTAAACATGCAAACAGAAAAGGGCACAATTGGTTCCACTGAGATTGTACCAAATAACAAATAAGAGGCAGGATCTAATATATCCTTGAATTGTAAGGACATAAGGTGCACCATTTAGACATTAAATGAGATTCCTGCCAGGGAAGCTCTGCTTAAGCTGTTGTTACCTGGATATTCATAGTAGAAAGCTGAAATTTAGGAATACGTTTTGCTCTTATGTAGGACTAGCCACACCAATTGTGCTTACAGTTTGTTTTGTTTTGTATTTACATTCATAGAACAGATACCAGTATAAAAACTTGTCAAGAAAACATCTTTTCCACAACACAAAATGCCAGTACTTTGCCAAGAAGCTGTTATTCCAATTATTCAAATACTCAAATGCTTTTGGTTTGAAGCGAAGAAGCAAAGATACTGGCCACAAGAAGCATTAACCATGCAGTTGTTAACAATACAGGCTAAAAAAGATGAACCTTCTTTAAAAGCTGCCACACATTGACAAAGGTTAACTGATTTCCCTTGATCTCATCCAGATTGGTTTCTGAACAATTTTTCTTGCCCCAGCAATTATGTAAAAATTATCAGAAAAATTACTCACTCCAAGGTCACCTGAGCCACAGCGTCCATTGAACTGTATCCATTTTCCATGAAAATCTCTGTGTACCGGCCCATCTTGATTGCTTCTAGCCATTCACCTACTGATCTGTAGGCTCCAGATCCTAGCGGGCCATGTTCGGCCAACAAGGTAGATACTCTGAAAGACATAAAAAATAAATATTAGACAAGGCAATTTAAAGCTTTTCAAAAAAAAGTTTATTGTAATGTTGAGTTATATTGAATGGAACTTTGAGACTATAAGCATATTTAGGGGGTAAAATATGCAAATGCTAACATGGAAGCAAATAAATCAACATTGGGGCAGAATAAAATCAGCCCACTGAGTTTTTCTTTGTGGATAATTGATAACTTGTCTTTCTTGATAATGAATGAGGACTTATAATATGATAATCCATACATTTTCTGTGAAACAAAACTATAGCTAAAAAAATTGCATGTAGTATGAATGGGTGAACTCATGAATCTTGGTGCAATGAATATAATCTATATGATAGCATGATGGTGTATACATGTCATTATACATTTGTCTAAGCCCACAGAATGTATCCCATCAGCAGTGAATCCTAATGTAAAGTATGGATTTTGGATGATAATGATATGTTGACGTAAGTTCATCAATTGTAATTAAAGTGTCACCTTGGTAGTGGATGCTGATAATGAGATGGGAAAAACCATATATGATTAGGGACTGGGAGCATTTGGGAGAATACTGTATCTTCTGCTTAATTTTGCTCGGAACCTAAAATGACTCTAAAAAATAGCACACTAAATTTTTTTTCATGTAGTGACTCAGATTTATTTCCTTCTTACCTCTGTTTTGTCCATGAAAATAATGTAGAAAATCAAAAATACTATATATATATATATATATATATATATATATATATATATATAATCAGAATAATTAGTGCAAAGCCAATTACTTCTAGACTGTCTTCAAGGAACTCAGGAACTCATGCTTAAGTTAATTTCTCGAGAAGGTAAGATTTATACTATTTATCCTTCATTTTCTGCTCCTACATAACAGTGCTTATTTCACCTGAAGTAAGTAGTACATGTAGAAAACAAGTTGTAACACCAAGTACATGAGAAAACCAAATAGGATCAACCAAAGCACATGATGCTTTTCAATATATTAAATCCAAATTTGGCCAGTAATGATAATGAGATGATAATGATTATGATGATTTCTAAAAATATATCCTAAGGACATAATCAGGAAAATAGTTAAAAGTATAGGTACTTGAACATCAAAATTAATTTACAGGTCAATTATATGGAGCTTTCCTAAGTATAATTCAGATACAAGATTCAGAACACAAATATTTTGCTTTCTACTCATGTCTTCTGCACTTTCTCACTTTCCATTTACACTTCAATCTACTTAAATATAGTTTCTTCAAAACCATTTCTGTAAAAATTGCTCTGGTTGAGGTGAGCAATGACCTCTATTTTGCCAAAATCTGCGGACAATTTCCAATCTGTAAGAGTAGTGACCTCGCAGAAACATACAACTGCCACCACTACTACCTCTCTTTTGAAATCCTACACCACTGCAACATTTTAAAAAATTATCATTCTCTTTCTGTTTGTTTGTTTGTTTATTGCTACCACAGCATTGCATGCTCCTGGATTCTCTGCAATCTTTTTTTTCCCCCTTCTTTTCCTGACTTTTGCCTTCTCTACTCAATCTATAACTCCATCCCACTCTAGGCAATTTTATTCATATTTACGGCTTTAAATAGTGTCTTTTTCCCCCTCAACTTTAATTCCCCAAACTAAAATTCACACATAGCCAGAGGTCTACTTTGAGCCTCCATATTGATCATAGGAAGATTACCCCAACGTGTCCAAGATACAGTCCTCATCTTCTCCACACATATCTCCTACCTAAGTCCTTCCCATTATGGTATATTATACATCAGGCCATGTCTTCTCACTCTCTTCACAATCTATCGCAATGCATACTATCCATGCTATTTCAAATACATTGCACATCTGAGTACTTTTCGTTTATTTATCCTGACCTCATTTCAAGGTATTCTCATGTCTCACCTGTACAGTCTCTATATTCCCCTGGTTAACTTCTTGAATCATATTCTTACTTCCTATTCCAAAATCAATCACAAGTTGTTCTGAGATTTTTACTTTATCCAATGTCTCTTCCCCCAACAGGGCATTGGATCCCCAACAGGAGATATCTAAGTCTATTTGCTTAATGCTTTATGCTCGGTAATTAGCCCATAACACGATACAGAGGAAAAAGGCAAATATTTTTTGAATGAATAGATTGTACTGATCTGTAGCCATTCAGCAGTAGTTTCTAAGCAGTTTGAGATAGAAAGTAGAAACAGTTGGATTTTGTTTCTGATTTTTGTATGGCTAGGTTTTAAACCCAGGGCCTTGCATAATAATAGGCAAGTGCTCTACCCATGAGTGCTATCCTCAAAACAGAGAGTAGGAATTTGACGTTGAAATTTGGAAAAGTTGTAATTTTTGGTTATGGAAAGTCCAAAGTAGGATAGAGAATAAAATCACTGGAGGAGAAAATTTCAATGCATTGACAAATATTCAAATATCATCTACATGGATACTGAAATTATCAAATATTGTGACATGGGTGAGATTATAGAGAAAGACAATGAGCAAGGAATTAACACTTTCTAGAAGTATGATTTGCTGATGATTGAGTAAAGGAAAGGTAGTGAGTAGTATAGTCTAAAAGTTATATCTGTTCATACAAATCTTGGTTAGCTGAATCCTATATAATACATAAAGAAAATATGAAAAATCTTTGGAAAGAAAATGTGAAACAGTTCTCAAGCTATAATTTTGAATGTTAAGAATTTTAAAAAATTATTTTCTTTTTTATGGCCATTTTTGACAATGAGGTATAATTCAAGTAAGTAGGTGAAAGAAAAAGAGAAATGGATCGCATAAACATTGACATTCTAGGCATCAGTGAGCTAAAATGGACTGGCATAGGCCATTTTGAGTCAGACAGTCATATGGTCTACTATGCTTGGAATGATAAACTAAAGAGAAATGGGGTTGCATTCATCATCAAAAAAGACATTTCAAGATCTGTCATGAAATACAATGTTGTCAGTGATAGAATAATATCCATACGCCTACAAGGAAGGCCAGTTAATATGACTATTATTCAAATTTATGCACCCACCACCAAGGCCACAAATGAAGAAAGGGAAGACTTCTATCAGC
>VMDO01032723.1:0-18675 GCA_007922755.1 Pedetes capensis
ATCTTTAAGTTCCTGAAAGGTATATTGTTAATACTACATGACAGATAAATTGTATCTGGAACCCCAAGAAACGCCTGCAGGGAAATCAAAAAGTGTCGTTAGCAGCCAGACCTTTTATGATTTTCCCAGGATATTGCTGTGTTCGTAGAAGCTCGGCCCTCACCCTCATTGAATCACACGTCACATTACCAGGACTAGTTGCCGACAAATACTTCATTTAAATGCTATCGGGGTAAAAGCAGGGAGGCTGTGAGCAGTTAAAGGCAGAAAAGTAACATATGCGTCCCTTGCTACGTTGCCCCACATGGGAAGTACCTTTATCATTCTTTTTTATTCCTTGTTTTGCCAGGGGACTGGAAGACATATGTCACTTTTCTACCTTAACGGGACATTTTCTAGTTTGTTTGGATTTATGTCACAAGCTTAATGAGTTTTAAATGGAATTTTTGTATGTGAATAATACGGAACATTAATGCAAAAACTTTCCTTGGCTGTGCTGCTGGCACAATTTGCATAAGGGTTTTTAAATATGAAAGAAGAATCTTGAAGTCCTTATAAATCACAGGGCGTGAGCGATCTCGGAGCAACAGAGGGAACAGATCAGATTATCTAAGTAGAGTTTCTGAAAATAAAAAAGGTCACATTTCCAGATTTACGAGTATTTCCTGCATAAGAGAACAGTAAAGGCGCACTGGCCCGGATATGAGATGGGGAGTTGAGGAGGACCTCAGCCTTCTCCATGGGACAGTCCAGCTTTTGGCCTCACCAGACTGGCTCACGTACAGCAAAGGGATGACCCTGGGCCCCTGTTTCATGCAGTGCTGTGCAGATGGGCTTTAAGGAAGAGGACATGAGAAAGACACAGCAGATGCCATGAACTTGGTTGTGGTAGGGATCTAGCTTTGCTCGTCTTTTCGTGTAACTCAACGCATAGACTTCCGGGAGCCCCGATGTCCCCACAGGAGCCTGGAGATCACCCTGCTGCTCCTCTTGCCAGCCCACACACATGCTATGGTCCCTATCACTTCCTGCGACTACTCAGGGCCTGGCAGAGCTCTGTGAATGGTGCTTCCTTGTATGGAGTCATGGCACAGGTGTCCCTTCCCTGATATTTAGTTAGCCTCAAGAATATTTTCAGTCACATCATATGGTTGTGAAAGCTGGACATTGGACAAGGGAGACAGGAAAAGAATTGATGCTTTTGAATTATGGTGCTGAAGACATCTATTGAATATACCATGGACTGCCAAAAGAACCAACAGATCTGTCCTAGAAGATGTGCAACCAGAGTGCTCCTTGGAAGCAAGAATGGCCAGACTGCGTCTTACATATTTCAGACATGTAGTCAGGAGAGATCAATCCCTGGAGAAAGACATCATGTTTGGGAGAGTGGCAGGTCAATGCAAAAGAAGAAAACCCTCCACCAGATGGATTGACACAGTGTCTGCAACAGTGGGCTTAAACATGAATAAGATCGTGTGCCTGGCACAGAATCGGCAAGTGTTTCGATCTGCCGTACGTAGGGTTGCTATGAGTTGGACTCCACGGCACCTAACAACAACAACAACAACAGGAACCAATGGAGGAACTGTGACCTAAGCTCCAGGGACCAGGAACTTTGCCTCCAAAGGTCTACCCTTGCCTTGGCCCTCATCTTCCTTCTCTCCCGTCGCTCTTCCTTGAGGCAGTGAGCGGGCAGTGCCCTAGCTGGTGCGATGGATGGCAAGGGACAGCCTCTGGAAGTCTCTGACAGCGTCTCCTGTGCTGCTGTGGCTCAAGTCAATGCCAGTCAAGGTGCCAGGTGGCAGCAGGAGAGCTTGCTGGAACTCTGTGCCCTCCCAAGGCTCTAAGGAAATGAATCTGCAGTTTCAATCTGGATCAAGTACAGGGTCCCTGAGAGGAAGCAGGATGATGTCCCCGTCTCCCCAGGAACACAGCAGTGTTCAAAGAAAGGTGCCTGGGAGTCACTTTCATGGGATGCCCAAACATAGCCCCAGGGGCCCTGCTGGGCTGCTGGCTTTAGGGAGGCATGGAGGGCTGTTCCATTTAAGGCTGCCTGCAGAGACCAGACCTGCAGCCATAGCCCTGTGGCATCCGATCCCGTCAGATCTCAGAAGCTAAGCAGGGTTGGGCCTGGTTAGTACTTGGATGGGAGACCGCCTGGGAATACCAGGTGCTGTAGGCTTGGGAGATGGACCCGGAAACCCCCTCCCAAAAATCAATCTGCCATTGAAAACCCTATGAACAGCAGAGAAGCACTGGCAATGGTGTTTCGCCTGTTGTACGCAGGGTCGCTATGAGTCGGATACCAATTCGAAGGCACCTAACAATAACAACAACAAGCAGAGACCAGACCTGGGCCACAGGGTGTTAGAGAGAGATGGAACTGAACCAGGGTTGATAACAGAGTTGTGTCAAGACCAAAGGAAAATCAGCCGTCCTGAGACTGTTTAAAAATTGAATATTTTGTCCATCATAAATGTTTGCATCAGTTTTGGGTACCTGTAGAAATTTTGCAGAGGCAGCTGTCTCATTCACTCCACCCTCATCCTGGCCCTGAATCTAATCTCTCTCCTTACATTTCCAGCTGAGGAAACAGGCCAAGAGCACAAAAGGACTTGTTCCTTGTGACATAGATAATTCATGTTAGGTGCCATTGGGTTGTATCTGACTCATAGCGACCCTCAGAGGGTTTTCAATGGCTGACTGTTTCGGGATTACCTCGGGAGTGGATTGCCAGGTCCTTCTCTCATTTTTGCGGTGCTGGGAATCGAACCTGGGACCTCAGAGACTATAGAGCATTGCTCTACCAACTGAGCTAGATCCCAGCCTGCAGATAATTCATGGCAGTGTGAATTAAAGTTTAGTTTCAGCCTGGTGAGGTTGATGTTTCCTTGTTACTTCATCATCAACCAACAATAACCACTTCATCATTCTGCATCTTCAGTTGCTGTTTTTTTATTTTTATTTTTTTAAAGATAGAGGAAAACATTGTCAAAAGTCCGGGAGAGGTTTCCCTCCCATCAAGTTTTAGGCCTGTAGTGAGGGGTGCAGAGGGAGCAGGGAGAGCCGACAGGTGTCCAGGGGAGGAGAGAGGGGAAGAGCCTGGGAGCCGGAAGCAGAGTTTACAGGGTGATCCCAGCAGAGCCGACTTTCTCTGTTGCTACAGGTTATCTCTTCTCTTCCAAGTCAGGTCAAGCAGAATCTGTAAGTGGCTGCTTCTTCAGATTTATAGCTGTTTTAATTTAACTCCAAGTGCTCAGAGGAACACTTTTATTTAACTTCAATAGAGTATAGCTTTATTAAAGTCAAATAAGAGGAAGAAAGAGATGAACCCAGAGAAAATATGCCAATGGAAACTCTTGTTTGAGAAATGTCCAGGTATTACATGTCTTTCATTTTAATTTATTTCTTAAGCACTGAATGAAACTTTAGGCCCACCTAAGAAGCAAAATAAGATTAGTCTGCAGAACAATAGGTAACCAGGTTAAAAAAAAAAGACAGGAAAATTTGCAGAGATAAAAGTTTAATTATGTCCTGGTTGCTTGCTGAGATCTGGAAATCAATGTAGTTATTTCAATATAATTCTTGGTGGGCTATCAAATGACATGAAGGATCTTTTACCCCTTCTGTTAAAATATAGCCACTATAAAATAATTAACAATAATGGAGTTGACATTAGATTAATGTAGCTAACCTCAGGTTGGTAGTGGAATTGCTTTTTGAATGAAACAGAAAAAAAAAAAATTAAGAGCAGACCTCTGGGTGAGGGAAACAGAAGGAACGTGCCTGGAACTCTGAAGATGTTGCATCCTTTGTCTGAGTGTGGAAGAAAATTCTATAGCATCTGCTTAAGACTTTCTTTTAGGAAGAATTTATAAAAAATATTTCAAATGGAAAAACCTGAATGCTTAATCACTTTTGTATATTTATATTTATTTTTATATATCTTATATCAGACCTAAGATATTTAATATACCACACTGTAATGTTGATTGGCATAATTTTCTCTCTTTTAAAGGGAGGGGAGGCTGGTAGGAGTCATGGGGGATTGAGATGGATGCGAATTCTATTTGAGACAGAGCTATAAGACTGAGCCTTAGAATTTTCATCTATACACTTGCAAAAATAGGAATACCAATTTAGCTAACCTAAAATGTTCTTGTACAGAATAAACTCCCAAGTTCTCTTTGTGTGTGCATAAATGTATACATATTTATTATCTTTGTTGTTGTTGTTAGGTGCTGTCGAATTGGGTCCAACTCATAGTGATCTCTACATACAACAGATGAAATGCTCCCTGACACTGTACCATGCCTGGCAGTATATCAGTGCTTCTGTGCTATTTATAGGGTTTTTAATGGCTGATTGTTTTTAGGGAGTGGGTTGCCAGGTCTGTCTCCCAAGCCTACAGCACCTGGTGTTCCCAGGTGGTCTCCCATCCAAGTACTAACCAGGCCAACCCTGCTTAGCTTCCAAGATCTGAGAGGATCAGATGCATGGCTGAAGGCTATGCATTATCTTTAAGAATATATATCTATATACATATATATGTACACACACATACATACATATATATTCTTTTATACATATGTTTTCATATATATGTATTATCTTTAAGAATATATATATATATGTATATACACACATATGTATGTATGTATTCTTATTTTGGTAGATTTTTAGAAGTTTTAAAAAGTCAAGTGAGTCACTCATTAGCTGATCCAAATATTCTGGTGAGTATCATGAAGTTGGGGGCTAGGATTTAGTTCAGTGAGTAGAGCGCTGCCCTGCAGTCTCTGAGGCCCTGAGTTCAATTCCCAGCACCACAAAAATGGGAGAAGGGCCTGGCAATCCACTCCCAAGGCAATCCCGAAGCACTCAGCCATTGAAAACCCTATGAGGGTTGCTACGAGTCGGATACCGACTCGACGGCACCTAACAACAACAACAACAACAACAATCATGAAGTTGGGACCATGAGACTGAGAAAGAGCATTTTATTAGGAAGGAGAGAAAACTATCTCTGGAAACTTTCTGCCTATGCTTGGAACAGCTCATCATAGGAGTGATACTCTGTGGGCATTCAGCTGGCCAGCTGGTCTCAGTGTTGAACTTTCTTATTTTAACCCCATGAAATACCAGTTGCTTCCACTGATCTTATCCTGCTGTCTGACTTATGATTCCACATTTTGTATGAAAGCAGATTGCATCATAGCCCTTCTGGAGCCAGCTGTTCCAGCCTCAATGCCCGAGACGGTTCCTAGGGGTCTAAAAAGGTTGTAGCTTCCATACTGGAAATCCTTTGCTCTGATTCCTTTGCTTGGGCATACTTTGGACTTTTGGTTCCAACAAATGTCTGGATCTGACGTTTTACCTATTATTGCTAACTTGGTTAGCTCATTAGGTATGCATCATTTGATAAGAGGGAACCTTTCATAATTTACAAAGAAAATGATAACAGTAAAACCCCAGGTTAAGAATATGGAACAAACACAAAAATGGGATACCCCTGAATCATTGGTCTTTAATTGGCTCATAGATTTTATGTATATTTATCCAGAACCAACTATAATGTCAAGTACTTTGCTAGGTGATGGGATACATTTGTGAGTAAAAATCAAACACATAATCTCTATTCTTATGGAACATTCAGTATAATAAAGAAGATAGATTTTAATAAAATATCAAACAAATGAATATAATGATTCTCCTAAGTCCTGTAAGGGAGAAGTCCTGGTGACTGAATATATATTAGAGGGAGTGATGTAGACATGGATATTAAGACTCCTAAATAAAGGCACATGTGAGCTGAGATCTGAAAGAAAATTTGTAATTACAAAAAGGAAGGAAGGCAAAGGAAGTGGAGTGGGGAGAAGGATGCCAAGTAGAGGGCAAGTGCCAAGGCCCTGTGGCAGAGAGAGCATGGGATATTAGGCAGCTGATAGCAGCCTGGCATAGCTGAAACCTGAAATAAGACTATCATGTGAGCTGGGCACCATGGAATATGCCTATAATCCCAGTAACCCTGGAAGCTAAAGCAGGAGGATTGCAAATTAGGGACCAGAGGAAGCCTGGGCTACTTAGAGAGATCTTATCTCAAAGACAAAACAAAACAAAGCAAAACAAAAAACAAAATAGAGAGGGGGCTGGAGGTGCAGGTCAGTAGTAGAGCACTTGTGTAGCATGTGGGAGATCCTGGGTTCAGCAACCCCAGTATTAGGGAACAGAAAAGACGCCCATGGATGAGTAGATAGAAGCCAGACCCCATGGATTTTTGTTGTTATATTAAGAATTTTCTCCTACGAACAAGGAGAATTGGTGAAATGGTTTAATCTGGCTTGTGTGTGGGATGTTGTGCATATATGACAAGATCAGATTTGCATTTGAAAATGATGCCAGTGGTTGAAATTTGAAGAGAAGATTGAAGATAGGCTCAAGCTGATGTGTGGAGATCCTCGGAAACTTCTGGTAGTTGTCTGGAAAAGAGCTGGTGGAGTTTTGGTTAAGGTGAATGGGCAAAATTGGAGAAAGCCGGGAGGTTTTGCAAGCTACTTAGGAAGTAACTTGGTAAGCTTCAGTGTGAGGATAAAGTTGTACCATGGGGTTTCTTCAGACAGCTTCAGGAAAGCCCATCTTACTTGTACTGGCTGGTCACTGACTATTCTTCCAAAGTAAATTTGTTCACTTATGTATTTATGCATACCTACAAGGGTTAATCAATCTGCCATTGCAAACTCTATGAATAGCAGAGAAGCACTGACAATAGTGTTTCGCCTATTGTACGCAGGGGTTGCTATGAGTTGGCTACTGACTCGACAGCACCTAACAACAACAACAACAACAACAACAACAACAACAACAACAACAGGGCTTAAGGAGCGTACAAGGCTCTGGGTAATTGCATTAAGAGTCATAAATGTGCCTGTCTCCTTGTATTCTCAGCCAGATGGCCTGGTCTTTTTATAGGGGTACCATATTCTCTTTTCTGTACTAATATTTTTATATATTTCTCTCAAAGTACACCTTTGAATGCCACGTAACAGTTGTTATAAATTGTGTGGAGCAGCTAAAATCTGTTTCATGTACAGACAATCAAGTCTCTTACACTGTTTTCATTTGTGGGTTTCTGTCTGGCTCATGACTCCATTCTTGCTCAAATGTACTGGAACTTCCCTATGGTCTAAAAAGTGTGGGCCACCTCATCTTTTCCCTTTGAACATGTGGTTTTGATTGTTCAAGTTGCATTGATTTCTGTGGCACTGGGGACTAGGCTCCCAACAGTGGAGGGACTGGATACGCCAGAACTTGAATGCAGGAGATTGGGAAGCCAGACTATAAATGGAAAGGTGTAATATGAAATTCTGACCAAACAGCTCTCAGAATTTAACCTCCCACTGAGCAGTTTGATATGTGGAGGATGAATTGTGCAGGCTGTTTTAGGGAGGGAAACTGTCTCTCTAATAACTACTTCAGAACATTTCCCCTTTGACTGCTACATGGGCTTTGTTGTTAACATAAGGAAGCCGATAGTGGGGACAATATTACATAAAGAATAAAAGGTGTTCTCAACTTAAGCTGTTTGCTAATCACAGTGGGGGCCATTGTTCCATGTGTCTGTTTATCTAGTTATGATCCCTATAATTTTTATGATCTTTCTATTTACTAGAAAAAAAAGTTAAATTTCAAATTTACCTCCAGTGGAAGCAGAATGATTTTCTTATACAACGCTTTCATCTGATCTCTTTCTTATTTAGATGTATACGTTTTATTACTTGTTAGTTATTCTCTAAAATCTTAAATTTGAAAAAGACACTGGTTTGATTTCTCTCTGTTCTTGGGCAGAAAAGTTCTTTCTCTCTTTGATGCCTTGTTTGTCCATTTGATCTCTCCCAAGTACTCTGTCACAATGGCTGGTTCTCAGTCACAGGGTGATTGTTCAAATCCTGGGTACAAAGGTCCCAGACATTCTGATTCATGACATGATGGAAGTGAGGAATCTGATTTTTATTTAGCTCCCAGGTGGCTGTCTTCTAAAGTATCTTTGGACTCCTCTTTGAGAGACACTGATTTTAATCAAAGGAATATCTTTTAAATAGGAGAAGCCTGTATATATAGAAAATCTATTACTTATTCTTAAAGATAATGCATCTTTGGAGTAGTGCATTATATGTAGATCTTAGTTCTGTCTCTTTTCCAGCATCCCACTGCATGAACAGTTGTAACCAGATTGAATGTCATTCTTGTTTTCTAACACTTTAATTGGAAGAGCTTCCTTTCTCTGTTTCTGGACACCTTGTTGTAAGACAAAACCTATAAATCTCAGTATTTACTTAACAACTTAAAAAATATCAGCAGGCTAAACTCTGAACTGAGTCCTCATAGAGCTCATCCCTTTACTAATTTTTGTGCCACAAGTAGTGTAGAGTCTCCATTGTCATCTTTTTTATTTGAGACATCTGTCACAGAGCTGTCACATCCTAAACTTCCTTTAAAAATATTTTAGGTGGATGAACACTTCTATGACAAATTTAGACTGTGTGTCTATGTGATATCCTAAGCCATTGTCCAGTATGAATTCAAATCCCACCAACCACAACACCATGGAAATCAGTTTTGTGCAATGATAACTAGCATGAAAAGACCAAAATAACCATCATTTCCTTTCACAGTGGGTTACAGGGCTTTGCTCTTGGGAGACACCTGAGAACCTCAGATGGCACAAAACAAAGGTGGCATTTGCAACAGTATAGGAACCTTGACTATATTCTTGCGATTGTTACCTACAAGAGCTAATTGTTTACAGGCGCATCTTGAAGCACTGATTATAACAGCCCCATATGGGTTGTCATTGATTACCTGGAACCACATCTTCAACCTCTGCATCCTGTGAGCAACTGGAACAACCGGCGTGCTTCACCCATTCACACATGCTGTGGTTTCAAGAGACTTTAGAAAGGAAGACTCTGAGTTGAGTGCTGCCAGAAACTCAGGAGGTGAAGGCAGGAGGATCATGAGTTTGAGGCCAGAGGCAGCCTGTGTAATTTAGTGAGACCCTGACTCAGAATAAAAAATGAAAAATGGGATATTGGTGCAGCTCACTGCACTGGTGGTAGGACACTTGCAAAGTATGTGCAAGGGCCTGGGTTCAGCCCCCAAGTGCCACCAAAAAAAAAAAAAAAAAAAAAGGAAGAGACACTCTGAAAAATATTTCTAAGGTTAAAGCCCCAAATGATCAGGAGGTATAACAGTATAGCATGAACAAACAGATTTTCTTAGAAGTGTTCCAGAGAAAAAATAAAGTTTACGGGGGAGGAAGATGTGAGTCCTCGAGTTACTGCAGGTCAGTTGTTGGATTGTGGTTAGTTATCTAAAAGAGTCTTGGCTCAGTGTTTGCTAAACTTAAACTTCTTGGTGATAATGAGATTTGGATTGTTTATCTTGAATTTGAGCAGTTGAACTGTAAGTCATTCATGAGTATTTCCGTTTGATTATGATAGGAGAATATATTTGTCAAAATAAGGAACACATGGTGGCGCATGTCTGTATTCCCAGTGGCTCGGGAGGCAGAGGCAGGAGGATCGCAAGTTCGAGACCAGAGGCAGTCTCATAATTTAGCGAGACCCTGTCTCAAAAAGTAAAAAAATGGGCTGGGGGTGTAGCTCAGTGGTCCAGCACTTGCAAAGCATGCAAGTGCGAGGCCCTGGGTTCAACCCCCAGTACCACAAAACAAACAAACAACAACAACAAAAAATAAAACAAGAATAAAACAATAAGAATGGTTACCCTTGGCTCCTGTATCAGTATGGCTGTAACTGGTCAGATGGCTTTCCTGGGAAGCTTTTCTCCAAGAGCTTGCACAGAAACCCACACCCCTTCTAACCTATTTTACTGCCATCTTAAATGTGTGGCCCGCAGGGATGCAGAAGGAACAGAACTGGTGTGGACAGCCAGAGAGACTTCTTCTGGCCAGGCCTGGAAGGGACCCACATCCCACTGGTGGAACCCAGTCATGAAGGCCCGGCCTATCTTTGAGGGATGCTGGGAATGGTGGTCTTCTGTGTGCTCATTCAGAACTGATGAGGTTGGTAGCACTGAGACAATCTCCATACAGGAGAGTCAGGCAATGTGCACAGGGTGATACCTCTAGTGGCTGTTGCTGTGTTAATAAGAAACAAAGAAATTCAGTTTTTGAATAAAGAGTTTATTTCCCCTGTGATCCTAGAGGAAAAAAATACTTAGAAAGCAGTGATTTTTCAAACCTGACTTCACAGAAAGGTCACTAGTGAGACTGCTTGGGAGTACCCAGAGGGAAGGTAACACTCCAGATGTGGTGAATTCCAAACTTCTTTCCATCTCAATGCAGAAAAAGCCACATATGCTGAGCTACTGCACAGCTGGGACTAAGAACCAGTGGCTGTTACTTGGCACAGGATGCCCAAGGAGGGTCCAAACGCTTGAAGAACAGGTCCATTTGAGGAAGAATCTGTCAAGTGTAAGTCCCCAATGAATCAGAGGGGAGAAGACAGAAGGAAACATGAATTTCCTAGCAGAAAAGCGTCCAGGGTTCAGCACTACAAATCATGGAAAAATGTTAGGAGAATCAATGATTACTGTTAGACAGTTGCAAGAGCTGACCTGGTCACTACTGGTATTGGTTTCTTAGATCCCCATACATGCTTCATGTACATCCTCTGTCCATCTTTATCTCTTGATCCAACCTCATCTAGTCTGAAACCATCTGCTTAGTTGGGATGTAGATAGCTGGAAAGAATTTACCAATCAAGATGTTTCAACGGAGCAGATGCAGCACTGGAAGTGCTTACATGTTTATACCAAGAAATTTGGAAAATAGCTACCTAGACAACTGACAGGAAGAGATCCATATTTGTGCCTTTTCCCAAGAAGGCGGATATAACTGAATGTGGAAATTATCAGATGATGTCATTAATATCTCATACAAGTAAAATTTTGCTAAAGATCTTTCAAAAGTGACTGCAGCAGTACATTAACAAGAAACTAATGGAAAAACAGGCTGGATTCAGAAGAAGGTATAAACCAGGTATATCATTGCTGATGTCAGGTAGATATTGGCTGAAAGTAGCAAACACCAGGAAGATGTCCATCTATGTTTTATTGACTATGCAAAGGCATTTGACTGTGTGGATCACAAAGAACTATGGATAGCATTGTGAAGGATGGGAATACCAGAGCTCTTAATTATATTCATGAGGGATCTGTACATGAACCAAGAAGGAGTCATTTGACAGAACAAGGAAACATTTTCCTGGTTTAAAGCCAGGAAAGGTGTGAGTCAGGGCTGTATCCTTTCACCATACCTCTTTAATCTCTATACTGAGCAAATAATGTGAGAAGCTGGATGTTATGAAGAAGAACTTGACATCAGGATTGGAGGAAGTTTCAATAACATCCTGTGTTATGCAAATGACACAACTTGGCTTGCTAAAGTGAAGAGGATTTGAAACATTTACTGATGATGATCAAAGAACACAGCCTTCAGTATGGATTGCACCTCAATATCAACAAAACAAAAATCTTTACAGCTGGGTCACTGTGCAACTTCATGAATAAATGGAAAAAAGATTGAGGCTGTTCAAGATTTTGCTTTACTTCGTTCTACAGTCAACACAGGGCTGGGATTTAGCTCAGCTGGTAGAGTGCTGCGCTTCAGTCTCTGAGCTCTCGAGTTCAATTCCCAGCACCACAAAAGTGAGAGAAGGACCTGGCAATCCACTCCCAAGGCAATCCCCAAACAGTCAGCCATTGAAAACTCTATGAGGGTCGCTATGAGTTGGATACCCACTCGACGGCACCTAACAACAACAATAGTCAACATTGGGGCTGGGATTTAGCTCAGTTGGTAAAGCACTGCTCTGCAGTTTCTGAGGTCCTAAGTTCAATTCCCAGCACTGCAAAAATGGGAGAAGGACGTGGCAGTCCACTCCCAAGGCAATCTCAAGATAATTAGCCAATGAAAACCCTATGAGGGTTGCTATGAGTCGACATGACTTGATGGCACCTAACAACAACAGTTAACATCCATGGAAGCAGCAGTTAAGAAATCAGAAAATGCATCACATTGGAAAAAGCTGTTGCAAAAGACCTCTTTAAAGTCTGAAAAGGTAAAGATGTCACATTGAAGATAAAGGTGTGCCTGACTTGTGCCATGGTATTTTCAGTCACATCATATGCTTGTGAAAGCTGGACATTGAATAAGGGAGACAGAAGAATTGATATTTTTGAATTATGGCACTAGAGATGAATACTGAATATACCATGGACTGCCAAAAAAAACAACAGATCTTTCCAAAAGAAGTGCAACCAGAGTGCTCCTTGGAAGCAAAGATTGCTAGACTTAGTCTTATGTATTTTGGACATGTTGTCAGGAGGGACTGATTGCTGGAGAAGGATATCCTGTTTGGGAGAATGGTAGGTCAACAACAAGAACAAAAAGGGAAGACCCTTAAGTAGATGGACTGACACAGTGTCTGCAACAGTAAACATAAACATAGAAAGATTGTTTGCATATCACAGTGTAGTGAAGTGTTTTGTTCTGTTTTACTTAAGGCTATCATGATTCGGACCTGACTTGATGGCACCTTACAACAACAACAGCAACAACAAGTAAGAGGAACAAAAAGAGACTTTCTCTTTCCTGGAGAATTATAGGCATAGTTCCATGTACTCTGGTTCTGAAAACTTACCTCTCTTCTCATGAAATACAAAGACATTCATATTTTCAAAGTCCCCCAGCCCAGCAGTGGTATGCTGAGGGCTCTTACTCTGTTTTTCTTTTTTTGATTCTCATCAGCCCTGAAAAGATTTCAACACTGAAATTAGAAGAAAGTATAAATCAACATAGGCTCGATTGTGCTGCTATAACAAAATATCCCTGATTCTCAGTGGCTTATTACAACAAAGGGTTTGTTATGATTTGGATGTAAAATGTCCCCTAAAGGTCATGTGTTGGGTCCCCAGCTGGTGGTACTGTTCTGGGAGGTTGTGGAATTTTGTGGGGGCAGGTCTAGATTAGTGGATATGAATCACTGGGGGTGGGCCCTTTGAGGTGTTTATCTGGGACCTGTGGCTCCTCTCTTTTCCTCTGGTTCCTGTTCACAAAGATGTAAGGTCTTTATGCTGTTGCCACCTCTGCCCCGCTGTCATTATGGACAGATCTACTAACTGTGAGCCTTCAATAAATCTCTTTCCTCCATAATTAGTTTCAGTTGTTTTTTTCTGCTATAGCAATATCAGCTGACAAATACAAGGTTATTTTTTGTTCTTATCCCATTTCCCTCGAGGTGTTAGGAACTCTTCTCTCTGTTGTTCTCTCCCAGGATGAATGATTAGCCAATGAAGGGAAGATGATGTAGGTTTGGAAAGTGAATGCTAGTCATGCTTAGTGTAGGCAATTAAAGGCTCCAACATGGAGGAGATTGTGTCACAACACATTGACCTGAACCAGTCACCTTGAACTATTCCCTCAACGCTTAAGAAGGCACCAGGAAATTAAGTCTTTTATATGCCCAGAATGAGATAACTGGAGATAGATGAGAAAAACCACTGGCTGATACAGAGATGCAAATGTCAGAATGATGCTTAAATTTCACACGACTAAGAACAGAACCATAACAGTGACTCAAATGTTAGCTGCTGAAGAGAAATTTCTAAAGTTCATGAAATTGGGTAAAGAGAGAAATTATTAATGATGGCTTGTTCTATGGACAATAGCTGAATTCCTCTAAAATTTTTATTTCTGTATTTTTTTATCATCTAAAATTTCCCCAGAAATATTAACAGATTTGTAGAGATGTTGCCTTTGAGAACAAATGAGCGGGCTTTTTGTCTTAAGATATTTGATCATCTGTTTGCTTCCTGTAGGTGGGGACTATCCTGAATTTTTAGTTCTTATGTCCTTACTCCCCCACATGTCTGTCAGCTTGTCATGCTGTGGGGGCTTGTGTGTTTCTGTGATATCTATGGTATTTCAGATACCAGTAGGACCACCCATGGTGGACAGGTTTCAGTTGAGCTTCTAGACTAAGACAGACTAGAGAGAAGGACTCAGCAGCCCACTCCCTAAGCAATTAGCTATTGAAAACTCTATAAATAGCAGAGAAGCACCGTCAAATATAATGCCAGAAAATGTGCCCTGAGGTTGGAAGGCATTCAAGAGATGATTGGGGAAGAGTTGCCTCCTCAAAGCAGTGTCGACCTTAACGATGGGAATGGAATAGAGTCTCTGGGACCCCAAGTAGCTGATGTAGCATGACTCAAAATAAGAAGAAACACCATGGCTGCAATAATAGGCTCCAACATAAAAAGATGAGGTGTATGGCACAGTGTTGGGTAGTATTTCATTCTGTTATACATAAGGCTGCTAGGAGTTAGACTGTACTTGATGGGACCTAACAACAACAACAAATGTCCTTGCTACATCCCCAACTATGCCTTACTTGGAACAGTCATTCTATTCATGTTGACTGGAATAAGCTTGGAATGATGAATGAGTATGAAAAATGAATAAGTCTTGGTTTTAAAACACTTTTGTGTTTCTTCCAGGTGTTTCTGAGGAAGTTGGGAAAATCTCAAACTTAATTTCAAATCTCATTTAGGAAATAATGTGATTATTCTGGTAATGTTACAGTATCAAATAGCAAAATCATACATATAGGGTTATTGAGATAGCCAGATCCCTAGGATTCTCTTGAATACTAGAATAGAGATTGTATTGAACTTCTTAAAAAATTCACTTTATTTTATTTTTTATTAGTAGTTTTTAATGTACAATTTCATGGATCTCATGGTAACACACTTTTGGCAAAAGTGTTGTCAGTTAGACTCCTGCTGTGTGTGGGCATGTTACATAAAGGTTTAGTTATAAAATTAGGTCCTGATCACATTGTATTTACTAGGTTCCCACTTTTCTTATTTGGAAATATTTTTGGAATTGTTGGTGGATAGCAATCTATTATATCAATTATTTGAAAAGTTCTCTAAAAGGAGTATATTTCTCAAAGAGAAGGAAGGAGAAATTTTCCTAAGGCCTTCAGTTTGAAAATCATGTCTGGAAATCAGAATATTTGAATATGGGTTAATTGGGACTCAGTTTAGGATTCAGCTTGTGAGTTAAATAAAATTCATCTGGGTTTCTTTTTTGAATTCAGTTCATCTTAACTTCCAATATCTTTTAAGAATCTTACTATTCTTGCCAGGCGTGGTAGGGCGCACCTGTATTCCCAGTGACTCAGGAGGCTGAGGGAGGAGGATCGCAAGATCAAGAACAGAGGTGGCCTGAATAACTTAGTGAGACCCTGTCTCAAAATAAAAAGTAAAAAGGGGGATGAGGGTGTAGCTCAATGGTACAGGGCTTGCAAAGCATCCTTGAGGACCTTGGTTCAACCTCCAGTACCCCCCCACACACTAATCTTATTATTTTATTATACTCCTTTTGCACTTCATAATATTCCTGTCTCTCTTCATATGAGCTATTGCTTCAAAATGCACTCACAGTTCCCCCAGCACCTGCTCATCCTAATGACTCCTTCTTGTTGTTGTTGTTAGGTGCCGTCCAGTCACGTCCAACTCATAGTGACCCTATGTACAGCAGATTGAAACACTTCTCAATTCTGTGCCAGGCACACCATCTTATTTATATTTAAGCCCATTGTTGCAGACACTGTGTCAATCCATCTGATGGAGGGTTTTTCTTTTTTTCCGCTGACCTGCCACTCTCCCAAACATGATGTCCTTCTCCAGGGATTGATCTCTCCTGACTACATGTCCAAAATATGTAAGATGCATTCTGGCCATTCTTGCTTCCAAGAAGCTCAGCTGAAACCTGTCCACCATGGGTGACCCTGCTGGTATCCGAGATACCAGTGGCATAGCTTTCAGCCTCATCACAACACACAAGCCCCCACAGTGTGGCAAGCTGACAGACGTGTAGGAGAATGCCTCTTTACTGCCCACTAAATATTGATTTTGTTGTGGTCATTGTTGCATTATTAGGGATAATTACCCAGTGTCGCTGAAAATAGGTAGTTTAGGTTTCCTGTGTGCTTTGGTCCCAACAAATACAGTCATACCTGAAAGAGAGCTCTGCCAGTACTTGTATCCATTGATGCAGAGAGAGCAGAGCCCACAGAGGCCAGTTCTTTCTCACCTTGGCAGTGTCCCTTGACCACAGGCTTTCTTGAAGTTAGAAATAACTGATTGTTTAAAGAAGAGAATGCCTTCATTAACCAAATTGTTCCTAAGGCATCCAACAGATGCATTTGCAATCATCATAAACCTGAAAAAAACACTGCAAAAATACCGAGACACAAGTTGGATGTGGTGGCACATACTTGGAATCCCAGCACTTGGGAGACTGAGGCAGGAGGATCATGAGTTCAAGGCCAGCCAGGCTACATAGCGAGGCCTTGCCACCAAAAAATAAAAACAAACACAAAACCCAGCAACACCTAAATAAAACAAAACAAACATCCGAAACAATTAGGAAATGTTCATTTCTTATTTTGTGCCGGGAACTTTGTGCTTTATGTACCACATAGTTGGTGAGACTCCACATTTTCAGGCCCCTTTTAAATTACCAACTCCTAGAAGCTGTCGGAAAATCATAGGCTTTGATAGATGAAATAACTCTGACAAAGGTTGTAGAACCTTATAAAATACCTGAGTTCAATGTGGACCAAACAGGAGCAAGACTTGAAATCCTCTTACTAAAGAAAAGGAACAAAAGTACACTTGCCTTTTGAGGCACAAAATAAAAGAAACCTATAAAATTTGCATGGCACAGTGTCCCAGAAATCAATTATGTAATTTTGTACAATCATATCAGGTAGAGTATCAACCCATTACTGAAACTCAGAGCTTTCAAACCTAATGGAGATTATTTGACATTCCTAGGCGAGCTGCCAAAGGCCCATTTCCAATTGCCAACATGACAATTATTGACACAGACATGTGCAGGCAGGGAATGGTTTTCAAGGAAATAATGTCAATAATTTTCTACTGTGTTTTAAGCTAAAAATCAGTACAAGGTGAGTGACTAGAATCCTCATGGAATCCATGTCTACAAATCCCTTGGGTCTTGGAAAAGGAATCTTCACTGTGCAGAAGAGTGACAGGCAGGATGGGGGAAGTGAAGCTCCATGGGAAATTCAATTATGTTGGAAATGGACTGTCGAGCTGGAATTGTTCAGGATTTTACTAATCTACTTCCCACAGGTAGCACAGATTACACCCCTCACATTCTCCTTTCTTCCTCTACCCTGCATTTCATGGTGAGGCTGTTCTTTACAACTCTCCCTTCATCGAGTTTCTCTGCCATGGAGTCCAGAATGGCCACCTTCTGTTAGCACCGCAGCCGCCATACTTGTGTCTGGGACTGTTGTTTCTTTATCCAATCCTCTCTTTCACTGTTTCCAGTGAATTCCTCTCCTACCTGACGTGCTTACTCCTCCTCCTATGTGAATGCCCTCTGCTTGATTGGACAATATGATTCTGCTTATTCTTTGAATTCATGCTTGAATCTAGTTATCTCCTATACCATAATTCATACTAGCTCTGGTTTACTGAGGATCTCTTAAGGCCAGGGGAGAAGGACCTGGCAGCCCACTCCCAAAAATCAATCTGCCATTGAAAATGCTATGAATAACAGAGAAGCCCTGACAATAGTGTTTCACCTGTTGTACATAGGGTCGCTATGAGTCAGACATTGACTCTACAGCACCTATCAATAACAAATTAAGGCCAGGGACTATAATAAGGGTGATTTATACATTGTATATATGTTTTGGTACATTTATGGTTCTCTGACAGGTCTCCAAACAAATCAATTTGTGTGATAAACAGGAAGTTGTTTTCTGCCTGCAAATGATTCAATGTGCAATTAAATGATTTTTCCTGTCTTTAGAGGAAACCAAAGTAAACACACATGGGAAGTATCACTGCTCCCACCTCACAGATGAAGAAACTGACATTCACAGGGGTCAAGTTTCTTGTGTAAATTCATTTAGATAATCAAAGAGTCAAACACAGGCCTCTGACTCTGGAGCTAATGTGAAGTTATGAGTTTTCTCTATTTCCAGCGTCCAGAGACCTCTCTTTCTGTGAAGCCTCCCAATACTTGAGTTGTAGGGATGATGGCAACCAAACAATAGAGAAGCAGCTAAAATTTACCAAGAACTGACCTCATGTCTGGCCCTCTACTACATTCTTCATATCTATTATCTCATTTGACCCTCACAATCAAACTAAGAGGTGTTATTTTTCAGTGGAAGAAGCCAAGGCACAAAGAAGTTAGCTAGTCTCCCCAAAGTCCCTCAACTAATAAGGAACAGAGGTGGGGCTCACACCCAGAGCCTGCATCTCCAGGGCTTGCTGTCCTGGGCCCTTTACTCTTCAAGCTCCTGCTGGCTTGAATTCCAGTTGATCCTCTTGTTCCCACATCTTGTGGAGGCTCCTTAACACTGAGGGCCGATCCTCTTCTTTCTCCATAGCCCTGGGCATGTATTGTGTGATGGAAACCTGCTTTGGACACAAGATCTTGTCTTGAAGGCTGGCCCTCGGCATCTGGGGTTGGCATACGTGGGCTATGGTGTCCCCTGGACTCAAGAACTGCTCAGCTTTCTTCATTGTGGACCTATA
>VMDO01032724.1:0-18683 GCA_007922755.1 Pedetes capensis
AGACAGGGTCTGGCTAAGTTATGCACACCTCCTCTGGTCTCAAATTTGCCATCTTCCTGCCTCCGCCTCCCAAGCTGCTGGGATTACAGGTGTGCGCCACCGCGCCCAGCTGTGCAGTATCTTCTTAACCCCGCAGAGCCGCTCCCGCATTTCCTCTGAGATGTCTCTGGAGATGATTCAAAACTGGGGTGCTCGCATCTTGGAATAGGACAGCGGAGATGTTACCCAGGGAGTGTGGGGGCATCCTGAGCTAAAACTAATATTTCTCAAGCTGGGTAACCATGTGACATGCGTCAAACCTTCTCCATGCCTCAGTTTACTCATCTGTAATCTGGGGGTGAGCGTTGTGAGGACTGGGGGTTGTTGGGAAGTTTAAATGAAGAAACATTTGTCACAGGCGCCGCTGAGTGCTGAGTGCTCAGCAAGTGTTTAATGAATTCTAGCTACTGGTATTATCATTATTAATTCTGAAAGGAGCTGGTTAAAATGCCTCATGCCCGCTTTGTGCAGACAACGCGACTTTCTTCAGGTACTGCCTGGCTAGGTTCCTCCTGCTAGGAGATCTATTTTCCATTGGAAAATACTTTTAAGGAAATCATATTCAATTCCAGCCCATTTGCATAATCATATGCATATCTAAAACCTGCCGAAGCCAGGCTGCCCCTAGCTGTGGGAGCTGAGGAGACCGTATTTAGGAATACAAATTACTTCAGGACTATGTTTTTTGTGCCCTGGACTGCTCCCAAGGAAGACATGTGGGTCATGATTAAATGGCAAAACTGGAAGATACTAGATGGATTGAGAAATAAAATCCAGAACCACAGGCAGCGTCGGATCCAAAAGATGGAGCTGGGGAAGGATGAGCTTGAGATGAGTCGTGGGAATTTCTCAGAGGAGAGCACAGGACCTGGGGAAATCACCAGAGTCATTCATTCATTCATAAATCCACACACTCATTCATTCCTTTATCCATCCAACAAATATTTCCCGAGTGCCAAGGGCAGTTCTGGGTGTTAGGATAATCCAGTAAACAGACCCAATTCCTGCTCTCCTGAGGTTTGTCTCCCAGCAGAGAACAGGGAGGAGAAGCCAACAACAGACAAGGTCATTTGGGTCAGAGATAAGTAACATGAGAAAGATGGAAGTGGTCTTATTTCTCCCTCTCAGAGCAATGAGGAGACGCTCTGAGAAGCTAAGAGACATTTGAGGAGCCTGGCCTCTACTCTTTACTGTGCTGTGTGGCTTTAAAAAAACAAAAAACAAAACAAAACAAAAACAAAAACTAAACAAAGCAAAAAAAAAAAACACCTTGCTGGAACTTTCTTCTTTTTGTAATATGAGACCCATAACCCCAAGTCCCTGGCGTGGAATTCTTTGCGAGGCAGCCATACAACAGTTACATAAACTGGCCCAGGTGGAGCAAACCCAGTCTGCTAGCTGTTCAGTGGGAGGGGTCCTGACCCATGGCTGGATACGGTTTGGGTGTTCCCAGTAGTCCATTGCGATTGGAAGGTTGGTCCCCAGGTGGCAAGATTGGAAGATGGCAGAGCCTTTAAGAGGTGGTGCCTAGTGGGCTGTCCTTAGGTCACTGGGGTGTGCTCTCAGGAAGTAGCTCCCTGGAACCCTTTGAGTTCTTGTTATAAAAGGAACAAGCCCAGTCCTCCCCACCCCTAGCTCTCTGCTTCCTGATTCAAGATGGAACCTTCTTGCTCGTGAATGCTCTCCTGCCATCAAGCGTGGGAGGGGCAGCCTAGGATACGCCATTTGGACCTTGAGCCTCCAGACCTGTAAGCTAAACATACCTTTTTTCTTCATAAGTAGGCTGTTTGGGGTATCTTGTTATGGTAATGAAAAGCTCAATAATCCAGGCATCACCAATCCATGGTGATGTTGCCTCAGACTCAGTCCAGCTCCAGGCAGACCCAGTCAGTCCAAGATAGACAATTTCCTTGCTCCATGGTACAATCAGAAGGGTAGTTACTGAGCCACATCGGGGAAAGGCCACTATGTGATGGCATGACGCACCAGCCACAGCTTCTTCGGACATTAGGCATGGTGGTGCATGCCTGTAATCACAGTTACTCAGGGAGGCAGAGGAGGGAGAACAACATGAGCTCATGAATTAGAGACCAACCTGAGCAACCTAGAAAGACCCTGTCTCAAAAAAAAAAAAAAAAAAAAAAAAAAAAAAAAAAAAAAAAAAAAAAAAAAAAAAAAAAAAAAAAAAAAAAAAAAAAAAAAAAAAAAAAAAAAAAAAAGGAAATGTTCTATAAAATTACCTCCTGGCTATATGTAAAAGATGCACATGAAACATAAATGAATTTTGTGTTTAGACTTGGGTCTTGTCCCCAAGATATCTTATTATGTATATGCAAATATTCAAAAAAAATCCAGAATCTGAAAAAGTTCTAGTCCCCAGCACTTTGAATAAAACACACCCACCCTGTATTATTGTTGCTATCTATTTAAATAAAAAGATGATACCACCTGCCTTGAAGATGAGATATGAAAACCACAAATATAGCTGGCACATAGTAGGTACTCAATAATTTTTCTTTGTCTTTTTGCTGCCATCTCTAGCCCTAAGTAGGCAAAAACATGGGGATACTGGGGTGAGGGGCTCCTCAGTTTGGGAAAGATGGAGAAAGGAAAAAGAACAGGGTCAATTCTGTGCACTGGGTCCAAAAGACAAGAACCTGGTTGTGTTACCCAAGCCACAAGGTTTCCCTTGAGAGGGTGGGTTTCATGGCTCACCAGTGATGTTTGTCGTCAGTGTGTTTGGGATCCATGCCATGCAAATGAGCTTCAGCTGGTACTGCCACAAGGATGAAACCACCTATAGCCTGCTAAATAATGCAGGACATTCCCTTATCAGATTGAGGTTTAGAAGGTTTACATGATTTTGCATTTTTCTCTGAGAGAGAGAGAGAGAGAACCAAGGTGGGGGAAGGTACAGTGGGAGGACTTGATGCCAATAAAAAAAAAAGAAGAAGAAGAAGAAAAAAAGAGGAAGAAGAAAAAGAGGAAACATACATTTAATAAATGGGAGAACTATTTAAATAAGTAATCCCGGGGAAAAATATGGAAGCCAATTTTATTCATAAAATAACTGATTTACAACGTTCTAGCTAAGAGCACATTTTAACTCAAGCCTCTGAGATCCTATTTATTATTCAGCAAAATATTCAAGATTAATAAAGGTATCTTTAATACTAATATAGCAGCAAGAGCTAATATATGTAAAATAATTATTATGAAAAGTATTATCAATATTTGGGGGAAATAATGTACATGCATAATGAATGAATTTTGCCCCTGGGTTTCGGCTTATATCTTGGCCTGATTTTGCATGGAGAAATTCTGCATTATAATGAAAGGCAAAATGATCACACATTATAACTGTGAGGTTTTTTGTCACCATTTAGAAGGATTTTAAAACTGTCACCTAAACAGGAATATATAAATGTATTCATATATATATTCATTTTATATAAAGACACCATATGATGAGATTGATCACTCTTTGAGTGGTGGAAAATGCCCAAACCCCACATGGATTTCAAAGTGACAATGATTGGCCTTGAAGAAGTAAATTTAAACATTTTGATAAACAATTATCCCAAAAATACCATCAAATTTTAGGCAAAGGAAGAGCTGCGCACTTATTTTTTCAGTTCAAACCTTCCTACAGTGGGAATACTCCAGGATTTCTTAAATGGCATATACAAAGTAAATCAAATAAAGAACTCTTCTTATTGTCATGACCCATTGAGGAGCTTTCCAAACCCAAAGGAGCCTCTTTCTCCCTCCCCACTGTCATTCCGAAATTCTGGAGTGAAAAATCAAAGTTGATTCACCCAACAAATGGGTCCCACTCCTTGTCCCAAACTGTAAAATATGAAAGGCAGCTAGTGAGTCTGTCTTCCCTTCTGAGCCCAGCATCATAAAATAGAATATGGAAGGAGATTTCTGCCATTATAATCCAGTCCTTCATTTCATAGATAAAGGAACTGAGGTTTGAAGATGGCCGACTCACTCAAAGCTGTGTTTCTTTATTTCTAAGGTAGGGAATTTTCTAGCATTTCACACCCACCCTCCCACTAACTTTGCCAGGGCAACCAATAAGATGTGATAGCCTCGGATGATGTCAACTATTTGAGGGTAAAATCTTCACCTTCTCCACTAAGGGACGGCCGAGGGACCTCGGGGCCAACCTGAAGGTCCTCTTTGTCACTCACAGCTCAGACCCCCGTTTAAACAACAGACCCACTTCGTGTCTACTCAGCACAGAGCACACTGCCGGTGACACTTGACAGCCTCTGTTCCCCATGAACTTGCAGAAGAGAAGTCGCCCACCTCCAGAGAACCCTCGGATGGAGCAGGCATGTTCCAAGTCACCTAAAGAAAACACAAGTTTCCAAATATTTGCTAGCTCTAGAATTTATGTGTAAAAACTCATGTTTGAGAGGTCTTATTTTTTAGGTTAAATGACTGTGCTATAAATCTCACAAGCTACATAAATCAGACTGGACTCCGTCCTCATGAGTGAGGCTGAGACCGATTTATGGCCAGCAGAACAGTGGGTTTTATTTGTTTTACCACCTGGCATTTACACACGGAGGAGCCTCGGGAGAGATGACCTGTAAGGGCTGAGGAACAATCTACAAGGCTCCAATAAATCCACCTGTGAATGGCAACCCACCTAGGGTTAGGGACCGAGACTCGATCACAAAGGCATGCTGTCTGGCGGAAGATTCTTACCCCTAGTGTGACAACGGCTGCATCTGGCTTAGCTTTAAGTGCTGTGAGTTATTACCAAACGAATCCTTTGGGGGGACTGCTACTATCGTGGCTGCTGCTTTTTGGAGATTTGAGATCAGCATGGACTATTGCAAGGAACATCTTATGGATTTTGAAATTACAAAAACGTTTCTGCAAGGGTCCCGCCTCATTAATGGCCTCTCAGTGGACACTGTCACCTATGCAGCAGTCATTCGTTAAATAAACATTTAGTGAGCATCTACCATGTGGCAGATACATCTTCTTGTGGAATTTATTGTCTGGTAGAGAGGGATAGAAAGTGAGCAGATGATAGACCCAATGACAATAAGCACGAACAGGGAAATTATGTAGAGCGAAGAGGGTGCTTTATTAGGGTGTTCAGGAAATGTCTTCTTGACAAGGTGACTTTTAATTAGAGGCCTGAGAGAAGTGAAGGAAACAGTCACACTGACAGGAGAGTAGAACACCGAAGGTGGCGGGACAGCCAGTGCAAAAGTTGGCAGTAGGAACAAGGTTGACATTTTTAAGGAGCACCAGGTGACGGCAATAGTTGGACTAGATGAATGAGAAAGGATGAGATCAGAGAGGTAATTGGGGGCCAGATCTTGCAGAACTTTATAAGCCAAAGACACTATGTGGGCTTTAACCCTGAGTGAAATGGCAAGCGTAGGAACGTTGGACCAGATAGAACACAACCTCTGCTTTGAAAGCGTCACTCTCTTCATGAAGGGACACCATGTTGGGAGGCCAGGATCGCGGTTAGCATACTATTGCAACAGTCCAAACCAGACCTAACAGCTATAGGTGACAAACTCACTCCCTCTGCTTCAACCTCAACTTCTCTGCATATACCGCATAAATTTCTCACTACCCATTGAACCTATTTTAAGGAAGACAAAAACTGTAGTTAAATCTAGAGGCTGACAGCCTCGGGGAATTTGGAAAATGGAGTTTCTGAAAAGTCTTAAGTACACAGGGCATAAGCGAGGCTTTGTTTGTTTTTGTTCTTTGGGTTTTTTTGTTTGGTTGATTGGTTTTGGTTTTTCGAGACAGAGTCTCACTACGTAGCCCAGGCCGGCCTCAGAGTTGCAATCCTCCTTGCCCCAGCCTCCTGAGTGCTGGGATTGCAGGCATGCACCCCCACGCTTGGCAAGCAAGTCCTTTTCCTTTTGTGACCTCTCAGGGATCCTGCGGTTCTGCTCCTGATATGATCCATTAACCAGGCTCACGACGCTGCCTATGATTATCTCCTTCTTCCTGATGATTTGCCTAAGACCAATTTTTGTCTAATAGTTGCAGCTCCTTGGAGAGTCGGCTGGAACCCTGTTTACCAATGTGTCAAGCAAACAGTACTGGAGACCTCATTGGACTTAATTAAAGCCAAACTAGACTTCATAGACAGAAGGGGGAGGATGCACCAGAGGGACAGAGAGAGGGGGCAGGGGCTTCTTCCAGCAAATTGGATTCCGGCCATGCAAGCGTATTGGGAAGAACACTTAGGAATGATTACTAAGAGGAAGGCTGGGGCGGGGGAGCCCCGAAGGACAGTGAAGAATGGGGCCAAATGGGAGGGACTGGGCAAATTAATGATTAGAGAAGATTTTTTCTCTTCTAGGAGTCGTGTCCGCCTGGCCTCCCCGATTTGAGCAATCTTTCACTGTCAAGGGAGGCCGGGAGATTGATTCAATTAAGATTAGCAGAGTCAGGAGAGTGGCCCAGGTTCCTTTGGATGACTACTGTCTTTCTTCTCATCTCTCAGTCCTGGTGGCCTGAGCCCAGGTGGAGTTTAGCTCTGTCAGGTCACAGGGAGGCGACTAGGGCTTCCAGAGTGGAGTCTGTGGACCAGGCTGGCTTGGTGGCTCTCTGGTGTTTTCTGCTGAGGTCCCTTCCACGTGGCCTGCCTGGGCATGATTTCCCTATAATTAGCTACTCCTTCTGAAGGGACACGGAGGAGGTGGGGGAGTCTGATATATGGGGGTCAGCGCCGGGTACAATTCCTCGAAGCAAATAAATGTAATTGGAGGTCTCATTAATTCCGAGGCAGCACTCAGGTGCCCTCAAGCACCCGTTGGAAGGCGGGAAGGCGCTCTAGGAGGTGGGCGCCCGTAGGACCCAGAGGCCCCAGCGGCCCAGCAGCTGCTGGAGAAGAATCTCACGAGGCTGGAGGTCCCAGGGTGACAAGCAGAGCTGGGAGGAAAGAAGTCACTCTGCCAGGCCCACTGCTGCGCCAGGAAACCGAAATGAGCCAGAGCTGCGGATTTCTGCCCGGTGGGCGTTCGCACACAGGAGGCACAAATGCCTCAGATATGCGTGCCTCGCAAGCTGCTGCCTCCTCTAAATTTGTATTCACACCCTGTTGCGGATAAGTTTAATGAAAGTGGTACTTTCCGCGAGGCCCCTGGTGGCATTTGTTCACATTACAAAATCATTATACATAATTTGACACTATTGTGCACCGTTAGCTTAGGGAAAAAAGGCTTGTTTTACAGCTCTTGGGGACAGAGGTCCCTCCAGATAAGGCTGGGCTCATGAGAAAAGGAGAGAGGGGGCAAATGTCTCCCTCTAGTTAGTAATGGGGACTTCGGCATTCCATGGCAGATACTCCTTTTCCACTCATCATGACAGATAATTTAGTTCTAGGGAAAAAAGAGCCAAATTACATGACCACGCAGTGTGCCTTACTACTCTTAAAAGCAAACATTTAATCTGCAATTTACAGGTCTCTCCCAGTACCACCAAGCTGCAGTTGATCATCTTATTCCGGGAACTCTCTGCTTCTGGTTTGTGGCACACCCCGCCGCCTGCTGTTCCATGCTGTTCCATGCAGCCTACACAGGGTCACCATTTCCGTGATCCGTACAAGTGAGACCTTACCATTTGTCAGAAATTCAAATACTAAGCCGGGCGTGGTGGCGCATGCCTGTAATCCCAGCGTCTCGGGAGGCGGAGGCAGGAGGATCACAAGTTCAAAACCAGGCTGGGTAACTTAGTGAGACCCTGTCTCAAAAAATTTAAAAAATGGGCTGGGGGCGCAGCTCAGTGGTCCAGCACTTGCAAAGCATGCAAGCACAAGGCCCTGGGTTCAACCCCCAGTACAGCAAAAAAAGAAAGAAAGAAAGAAAGAAAGAAAGAAAGAAAGAAAGAAAGAAAGAAAGAAAAGAAAGAAAGGAAGGAAGAAATTAAAATACCTCTAAGCCTGAGCCCCTGAGTTCCTTTGCCCACTGTCTAGTACCCTGACCTTTCCCCAGGATCTGTAGACGTCCCGGTGACCAGAGATTAAAAGGTTAGTACCTGACACTCTGGGGGACAGGCCATGGTGAACCAAATTGTGTCACCCAAAAAATTCATATGTTGAAGCTGCAATGCCCAATGTCACTATATTGGGAGATAGAGGCTTTTGAGGGGTAATTAAGCTAAATGAGGTCTTAAGGGTAGAGAAATAAATAAATGAGATCCGTTGGGACACCAATAAGACAGTAGAAGGAAAAGACACCAGAGGTCTGGCCCTGTACCCACAGGCGAAAGGCCATGGGAAAACACGGCAAAGAAACACCATCTGCACTCTAAGGAGAGAGACCTCCCCAGAAACACAGCGCTGGGCTTTGATGGTGGACTTCCAGCCTCCAGAACCATGAGAAAATGTGGCTCTGTTGTTTAAGCCACCCAGCGGGTAATATTTCTTGCTGGCAGCCCCAGGAGACTAAACCCCTGGCTGCTGTCATGCATTGCTCCCCATGTATTGCTCAGGCCAGTTAAAAATACAATCAAATGGAACCCAAGGACATATAGAAAAATACTACATAGTAAAAGATAGAGAAGACTTGGATGGAAAACTTAGATGGGAAGGAGGGAGGGGGGAAACATAGAGGAGGGTAAGGGGTAACCTATATGAATAATGCTTATCAAATTGCATATATGAAAATTGTCACAACGAAAAGCATGTCAAAATGAATCACATTATGATGTACATTAAAAATTCCTAATTTAAAAAAAAGGGACTCAAAAAAAATACAATCATAAGGCTGAGTACAGTGGTACATAAGCCTTTAATCCCAGCGACTCAGGAGGCAGAGGCAGGGGAATAGCAAGTTCGAGGCCAGAGGCAGCCTGCGTAATTTAGTGAGATCCTGTCTCAAATACAAAGTTAAAAAAATGGGCTGCAGGTACCGCTCAGTGGTTGAGCACTTGCTAAAAGCATGCCTGATGTCCTGGGTTCAACTCCCCAGTGCTGGGAAAAAGAGAAGAAAGAAAGAAAGACAGTCGTCACTCTGCAGCTATGGCGGACTCTCACAGATACCAAAATATCAGCACTCAAGTCCCGTATGTAAAATAGCACAGTATTTGCAGAGAACCTATGCACATCCTCCTATACACTTTAAATCCTCTCTAATTGACTTGTGGACTGGGATTTAGCTCAGTTGGTAGAGCGCTGCTCTGCAGTCTCTGAGGTCCTGTGTTTGATTCCCAGCACCGTAAAAATGGGAGAAGGACCTGGAAATCCACTCCCAAGGCAATCTCAAAACAGTCAGCCATGGAAAACCCTATGAGGGTCATTATGAGTCAGATACCGACTCGACGGCACCTAACAACAACAAATGACTTGTAGTACCTGATGCAGCGTGAGCACTATGTAAATAGCTGTTATACTCTATTATTTGGGGAAACAAGACAAGGGAAAGGGCCCATGCGTGTTCAGTACACACGCAAGTTTCTAAAAATACTTCCAGTCAACATTTTGTTGAATCTGCTGATGCGGAACCCATGGACACAGAGGGCCCACCGCTAGCACCTTTCCTATTAAAAAAAAATAATAATAGTGAAACTGACCTTCCTCCTGCAACTAAGTTCTAAAATTGCCAGGTACGGAATCAAAATTTGTCTACCATCATCCTCCTGTGCAAACTTTTGGTCCCAGGTGTCATCTGTGACTCGTCTGTCTTCTTTGAACCCTTTGGTTAGCCAGAGCCCTGCGTGGCACCTCCTCCTGGTGTCTGGCACCTGTCCCTTCTCTCCACCTCCACAGATGCTCCCTGGTCTCAGAGAGTGGCGCTACTGTAGCAGCCTCCTAAAGACCTGCCTTCCTGCCCCACCCACTTGTCTCTCTACAGCTGGCTCAGCAGAGAACTTTCCTAGAACTCAGTGTCACCATCCTCCTGAAACCCCTCAGTGGGTCTCTGTCACACACCCCAACCCGAGACGAAACCCGATCCCTCCAGGGGCAGCTGGGCCTTTCAGCTCTCACACATGCTGGGCTCCTGCCCCGAAAACAACCGCCTTTCCCAGCCCTTCCCTTGACCAGGTCTTACCCAAGCTCAGAGATGGAATCACTTGCTCAAGTCTGGCAGAAAGTCATGGGAACATCCTCAAACAACATCAGGGACAGGGGCCTCAATGCCTCACGTGGAAGCTCAGCCCCTTGGGACACCGCTTTCTGTGGGCAAGTCCCTCTGAAGACAGCCCCGATGATCTGAAATCCACCTCTCTATAAACCCTCCTTCTGGTTCCTCCTCCCTCCTTCTCCTCCTTGTCCCCCAAGGCCCCCCCCCCCCCAGCCATTCAGATTTCCTTCGTTCCACAGGAGCTAAGACATCATTCTTACACATAGCTGAATCCAGCGCCTGCATTCAACGTGTGGAAGAAACGAAGGAAGCAACGTTTGAAATAGCAGGGTGAAGCAACAAGAGCCCTCCGAGGCTCCTCCTACTCATTTTACAATGAACAAGCCAGGGCTCAGCTGAGCGAAAGCAGCCCCAAGGTCACCCAGCAAGAGTGGCCAGGCCAGGCCAGAATCTATAGATCTTCATCACCTCAGAAGGACTGGGATCAAAGTGGCAAATTCCATCCGTTTTCGGATTACCTGAGCCGGAAGTTCGTCCCTTTGGAGGTCCCATTCCCAAAGGCATCACCGGAGTGAAGCCGACTTTGGCAGATGCCTATGCCAGGCCTCCTTCCCGTATACTCCACGGAGCAGGAAGAGAGATTGATAAGATTGTAAACGGTGTCGGATTCTGGGCATTCAGAACTTGGACCTGAAGGCAGGAAATCCTGCTGCTGTCCCAGAAGAAGACAGATGAAGCTGGAAAGTTCCCGGAGGGAAGGAGGGCATCGCGGGGAATCGCCATCTGTACCCGCCAGTCCAGCCTAAGTCCGAGAAAAATTCCCCCATGGGCCCGGGATGGTTCCTTTACGTTCCAGAAATTTCTTGTTGTTGTTGTTGTTAGGTGCCATTGAGTCGGTATCTGACTCATAGCGACCCTCTGTACAACAGGGGAAACACTATTGTCAGTGCTTCTCTGCTGTGCATAGGGTTTTCAATGGCAGATTGATTTTTGGGAGTGGGTTGCCAGGTCCTTCTCCCAAGCCTGCAGCTTCTGGTGTTCCCAGGCGGTCTCCCATCCAGGTACTAACCAGGCCCGACCCTGCTTAGCTTCCGAGATCTAACGGGATCGGATGCCACAGGGCTACGGCTGCAGGCAGAAGTTTCTCAGGGACACATTATCATGGGTTGGAATGGGCATTTCAATATTGCAGAGGCTCCAGGCTCTCACGCACCAGAGAATAACTTCACCCCCAAATGTCTCCCCCTCCCCATGCTTGAGGTCCCACCTCCTCCAACAAAGAGGAGGAAAGGATGTTTCCAGAATCCCCAAGGAATCCACTCCCACTTGCCAACAAGAAAAGGGGGAAGGAGAGAGAAAGACAGACTCCAAGACGACAGATGGACAGAGAATCAAAATAGACCAATGCAAAGAGGTGGACAGAAAGACAGAATCTCAGTGGCTTTTAATGTCAAATGTTGTTGTTGTCAGGTACTGACTCCTAGCAACCCCATGTACAACAGAATGAAACACTCCCCAACACTGTGCCATGCCCAGCACTATGTCACTGCTTCTCTGCTATTCATAAGGTTTTCAATAGCTGATTGGCGAGTGGGCTGCCGGGTTCTTCTCCCAAGCCTACAGCACCCAGTTTTCCCAAGCAGTCCCTCATGCTAGGGCTCACCAGGCCCAACCCTGCTTAGCTTCCAAGATCTGGTGTGATCAGATGCCACAGTGGTATGGTTGCAGGCTTAATGTCAAATAGCAGAGAGCAAATTCATTCTCAGAGAACCTTGAATGAGAGAGAGACAACATGAAAGGACACATTCATTCACTCTTTCTCTTTTCCTTTCTTTCCTTCTCTCTTTTCTTCTCTCAATCACAGCCCAGACTTCTCAAGGACCATAGCAGAAGAAACCTCCACCTGTCTGTTAGATTGTCTTGCTATGGGGGCTTGCATGTTGCTGTGATGCTGAAAGCTATGCTACTGGTATGTCAGATATCAGCAGGGCCATCCATGGTGGCCAGGTTTCCGCTGAGCTTCCAGACTAAGACAGACCAGGGAGAAGAACCTGGCAGCCCACACCTGAAACAGCCACCGAAAACCCTATGAATAACAGAGTGCCAGAAAATTAGTCCCCCAGGCTGGAAGCCATTCAAGAAACAACTGGGGAAGAGTGGCCTCCTCAAAACGGACTCAACCTTAATGATGGGAATGGAGTAAAACCCTGAGGACCTCCATTTGCTGATGTGACATGACTCAAAATGAGAAGAAACACAGTGGCTACAACAATGGACTGAAACATAAAAAAGATTGTGTGCATGGCACAGTGTCAGGTAGTGTTTCGTTCTGCTGTACATAGGGTCACTAGGAGTCGGACCCAACTCAACAGCACCTAACAGTCTAACAACATAGCTGAAGAAAACTGCTTCACTCTTCAAAAGAATTGTGTAGCTTCCGTACTAAAGCCCAGGGCGGCTCACAGTGATGGCTCCTGATATTTGCTGAGAGTTTGTGACACAAGCTGTGTTCTAAGTGCCTCACGTAGATTTTTCTTATAACCCCAGGCAGTGAGGGGCTGGGATTTAGCTCAGTTGGTAGAGCGCTGCTCTGCAGTCTCTGAGGTCCCGAGTTCAATTCCCAGCACCGCAAACATGGGAGAAGGAAGTGGCAATCCACTCCCGAGGCAATCCCGAAATAGTCAGCCATTGAAAACCCTATGAGGGTCGCTATGAGTCGGATATGACTCGACGGCACCTAACAACAACAACCAGGCAGTGACGGCTCAGATTACTTGCCTCTCACAGGTATGGACACAGAGGTTCAAAGAGGTCACTGCCCAGGGTGCCAGCGCTAGCCCTGATCTGTATAGGACCCTCTCTTAGTCCCCAGGGGCCTTCCTGTTGGCCCCAAGTGGACCCTGAAACTACAAGAACCAGCCCCCAACCATCTCAGCACAGGGCCTCTGGCTGCTGCCGCCACCCAAGCTGACAGCATGCACTGGGCAGTCTCTGTGGGTTCCCCGGCAGGCTGTGAGGGTGCCTTTCGCAGATGGAGGGGACTCTGTTGCCCGGCTGGCGATCTAGCGGCTCCTACACTCTCCTTCCAATGCTCCCCTGTGGGCAGAGGAGAGCTGATCACCCTGGGCGATGCAGAGGCTGACGGCACACAGAGCAAGCTTCAAGCTTCCACCAAGGCCAAGTGCTTACCTGGAATCTGCATGAGGGCTTCGCATCTTACGGCGGCGGAACGTAGCTGCCTCTAAGAAAGCAGAAAATCATGTTTCTAATGACTTGCCTTGGGGGCTGGGATTTAGCTCAGTTGGTAGAGCGCTGCACTGTAGTCTCTGAGGTCCTGAGTTCAATTCCCAGCACCGCAAACATGGGAGAAGGAGCTGGCAATCCACTCCCGAGGCAATCCTGAAACAGTCAGCCATTGAAAACCCTATGAGGGTCGCTATGAGCCGGATACCGACTCGACGGCACCTAACAACAACAACAATGACTTGCAATGGAATGAAACAGATAATCTCAAAAGATGGCCCACATGTATCCTCTAGGTTTATTCCAAGTCAGAGAAGGAGCCCTTTTGGAGAGCTGGGGGTAGCTCAGTTGGTAGAGTGCTGCTCTGAGCTCTCTGAGGCCTCGGGTTCAATCCCCAGCACTGTAAAAAGCAAAAGGACCCCCAGCCCACCAGACACAATCAGCCATCGAAGATCCTCTGAATAGCAAAACTGGACCCCAACTGCATGACACCGAACAACAAAAGAACAAGTTCACTCCCCACCCACCTTTCCCGTACTGACGCTAAGAAGACTGAGGCACAGAGAAGGGAAGTGAGTTGCCCAAGGCTGCATAGCAGAGCCGGGTCTGAGGTTCATATCTGCTGAAGACTAACCCAGGATCCCTCAGCCACATGCCACACTGTGATTGACAGCCGGCCAAGGGAGGTAGCAGCTCAAGGCACAGAGCTACGCAACTGCAGGAGCAAAACTCAGGGTACGCAGGGATTTTGGCCCCCTTGGGGCTGGGCAGAGCTTCCATAATGTAAAATGGGAATAGTAGCCCAGAATCTGTGGTGCACCACGAGGGTGACATGGGACGCTCCATGTACCTGGCACGTGACGACAATGACTCAATAAAACACAACATTTATGCTACCATCGTCTTTACTCAAGAGAAAGAACTCCCCACGTGGATCCATGGTTCCTTTCCAAGGCGGCCAGCGCTGGGGAAGGGCTCCCAGAACACCTTTTGCACCTATGACAATGTCAGGTGTCACTAAGGTGACACCCAAAAAGCACCCTGAACAAGACCTGGTCCGAAGCAAGCACTCCGCAAGATCTGTGCACACACACTGTGTGCCTGGACTCTTTAGTCCAACAGACATTTCCATACCCACTTCCTGTTGGCCCCAGGTGGACCTAGGGTCTACCGCCTTGAGAGTCTTCCTTCTAGAAAGACTTATCCCTCCTGGCTTCATTTCACCAAGCATTATTTTGGTCGCCCTTCCAAGGGATGCTCTTCTAAGAACAGAGGAAGCGGTGCCGGGGAGGTGACTTTGGGACATCAGGTTTTCCTGGTGTCACAGGGGGAAAATTTCTTAATCCAGACGAGCTGACTTTTCCCCTCTTAGCTCCGCTCCAGCCCCCTCTCCTTGAAGGCGGCCAGGCGGGTTCCCATAGCCCTCTGGCTCCATTCAAAATCCCCTTTTCAGAGCTTTGGCAGTTTTATGGCCTTTAATGACCTCCCATTGTACCCTGATTGCCAATCAGGGCACATGTAATGACCAAGCAGCATCACTTAGCCCTTATTCCGATGACAATGGCCAGAGCGGCCAGCTCGCTGTTTTGACATGAGCAGGGTCACAGAGAAAGTTTTCGGGCGGGTGACTTCAAGAACCCGGGCCGGCCAGCACTGTGGACTCCTCAGTTGCTGGGGATCGGACAAAAGAATGAACTCTGAACTTTTCCTTTGACGGATGGAGGTCATTAAAACCGTGGTGGGGGCCCCTTCAAAGGCAGGTGTAGACCAGGCTGTCCCTCAAAGTGCCTAATAAAGAGAGAACAGGCGATTGTGTGCGGTTCAGAGGAGGGAACTTCTGAGCGATGCACTCAAGTGCTTCAAAGAAATCAATGAGCTGCTGCGGCCGATTGACAGGGGCCAGAAGTGCCTGGCCGTCCCTCCACCACGTATTGAATGGGTGGCTGCCCCAATTGTTTCCAAACAGGGGCCACCATAATAAATGCTTTTGGCCCTTTCATAGGTACCCTGGGCTCCGAGGGCCTACGAAGGGCGAGGAAACCCAGAGAAGGCATCACCACCAACTCACATTTTAAATTCCAGCCATTTCAATGAAGCGCCAAGAGATCGTCAGGCCGCTTAACACATTAAAGTTTTCTTTTAAATATCTGGAAGATACCATCTAACTACCAGAGAGTGTTCTAGGTTATTAATCTGTGGTCATATTAATCCCACCCAACACAAACAAACAGCAAACAAAAGCAGTTCTTGGGAAGTATCGGCTTCACAGAACACTGCGCAGGGGCAAAGGAAGAGCCCTCGACGTGGCTACCAGACAACAGGGCCCCCCTCCAGCCCCCATTCCCACCACCGCACAACCAGCTGGGGCCACATGCTGCCGCTAGAGGGGCAGATCCAGAAGTGCCAGCCTCCTGGCAGCCGGCAGGACAAGCCAGCTAAATAGATTGCCCACAAATGACTTGAGTCACCCAAGATCCACCATGAAGGGAACTGAAAGCTGGGGGGATTTCGCCTCCCTCTCCTCTTGTTTTCAAAAGGTGCTTTCGCTTTTTCTTTCACAAAAGGCTCAGGAATTTTGATCCCAAAGGTCTGGGCGGGAATATGAATGGATTTGGGTAAGCTGGGAGCTGGGCCTTGGGGGAACCAGGCGCAGAATGCATCATTGGGATCGCTTGCTTGGCACATTACACACGCACGCACGTGGGATCTGGAATTCGGCACCCTCTCCCCTCCCTCCAGAGCAGTGGTTATTAAGGGTAACAGAATCGGAGGAGAGGGCAGCGTACAGGCAACCACAAAGCCCAGAGGACGCAGCTGTGGAGACAAATAAATGGAGGTCCCACCTCCCTAAAATATGCCCACAAGGCAGAGCCACATCCTTCGAATTGTCCGAGGACAAATCATTGTGGGTTCTCGAGCAGCTGGTGGTGTCTGCGTGAAGGAAGGAAGAAGGGGTGGCGCACAGGCCCTGGAAGGGGCATGGAGAACCTATCTGATGGAAGCCACGTTCACCCTGCCACCCACCTATCCACCAAGGAGATCCACACAAAGGTGCAACGCTGCTGTCACCAAGCCTCAGTAAGGAATAACGTTGCTTTGGCAACAACAAGGACTTTCTCCCTCCAGATCCCCAAGGAAAATGGTCTCATCCCTACTGGCGATTCACTGCAATGTCATAACATCTTCTGAGCATCAAAGCACTGTGCTAAGTGTTGGGTTTATGTAATCCAGGATGAAGCAAACCACCTCTCCACCCTCGCAAGGTGCATAATGGAGTCCAAAATGAACCCACGGGAAACAGAGTGATAGGAGGAAAACCACTTCGATCACGTGCACACACATGGGTGTCACACAAAACATGGCACCCCAAGAAGAGTCAAAAGGTTGAAGCAGCTGGACGCCGTGGCGCACGCCTGTCATCCCAGCTGCTTGGGAGGCGGAGCCAGGAGGATGGCAAGTTCGAGACCAGAGGAAATCTGTGTAACTTAGCGAGACCCTGTCTCAAAAAGTAAAGAAAAAAGTAAAAATGGGCTGGGGGCGCAGCTCAGTGGTCCAGCACTTGCAAAGCATGCAAGTGGGAGGCCCTGGGTTCAACCCCTAGTACCACAAAAAAAAAAAAAAAAAAAAAAAAAAAGGTTGGAGCAAATACAATACTGCTCCTTTATCCATGGGGGATACATTCCAAGACCCCCAGTAGACGCCAGAAACCGTGACTGTGTTTTTTCCTATACATACATATCTATGATAAAGTTTAACTTATACATTAGGCACAGTAAGAAATTAACAATAACCACAGCCGGACGCAGTGGCTCAAGCCTGTAATCCCAACAGCTCGGGAGGTGGAGGCAGGAGGATTGCAAGTTCGAGACGCAGTCTGGGTAGTTTACCAAGACCCTGTCTCAAAAAGTAAAAAAAATGGGCTGGGGGTGCAGCTCAGTGGTCGAGCACTTGCAAAGCATGCAGGCACGAAGCCCTGGGTTCAACCCCCAGAACGACAAAAAAAAAAAAAAAAGAAAAGAAAAAGAAATTAACAATAACCGGTAATAAAATAGAGCAATAGCAGCAATATGTTATAATAAAAGTGACTTCACCTTTGTATCATTTATTTCTGGAATTTTCCAATTAATATTTTCAGGCTGTGGTTAGTAACCGAATCAGCTGAAAGTAAAACACAGGTTTGAGGGGGCTACTGTAAATCCATAGGACCTACAGAAAGAACTGGGGCTCCTCATATGTCCACAGTTTCTCAAAAATGACCACAGAATAAGCTGAGCACCCTGCCACACACTTGTAATCCCAGCAATCCATGAGGCCGAAGCTGGAGGATTGAGGCCAGGGGCCGGCCGAGGGACGTAGCGAGTGTCTGTCTCAAAGTAAAAAAATAAAAAGGGCTGGAGGTGCAGCTCAACGGCAGAGCACGTGTCCAGCATGTGCCAGGCCCTTTGTTTAACCCCAGCACTGAAAAAAAAAAAAAAGCCAAAGCAATATATTTTGGGATGGCACATTCTGGTCTCCTGCAGCCATATTTTGAGGTCCTATGTCCTGAGCCCCAACAGGTGAGGAGATCAGACACAGCCCCCACCTTCATTGGAAAGGTAGAAATTAAACAGACAGTTACTCAATGAATATTTTCAAGGATGCCACAAAGGGGAAAAGCAGGGTGTTCTGAAGACCTAAACAGAGAGGCTGGTGGGTGGGAAGGGCCCCGGGTTGGGGTGGAGCGCCAGTTCCGGGCCACTGGGAGGGACACTGTGGGCTGGGATTTAGCTCAGTTGGTAGAGCGCTGCTCTGCAGTCTCTGAGGTCCTGGGTTCAATTCCCAGCACCGCAAAAATGGGAGAAGGATGTGGCAACCCACTCCCATGGCAATCCCGAAACAGTCAGCCATTGAAAACCCTATGAGGGTCGCTATGAGTCGGACACGACTCAATGGTACCTAACAACAACAACAACGAGGAGGGACACTGGTCCAGACAGAGGTGGTTCAGGCAGAGCAAACAGCATGGGCAAAGTCCTCGTGACAAGAGAGAGAAGACCTGGACATCCCCAACTAAGACAAAGTGACCAGCATAGGGCAGCAGGGAACTTCCGTCCCACCTGCCTCAGTTTCCCTGCATAGTTTAAACCTCAGAGATGGAACTGAATTGCAGTGGACGGTACACCTGAGGCAGGGAATACAGGGTCCGGTTACTAAGGTTGATGGATTTGGGAGTTTGCTAGGGAGGAAAGAGGAGGAGGAGGGGGAGGAAGAGGAGGAGGAGGAGACAGAAGAGGAGGAGGAAGAGGAGGAGGGGGGAGGCAGAAGAGGAGGAGGAGGAGG
>VMDO01032725.1:0-18697 GCA_007922755.1 Pedetes capensis
TCTCCCAAGCCTGCAGCACCTGGTGTTCCCAGGTGGTCTCCCATCCAAGTACTAACCAGGGCCGACCCTGCTTAGCTTCCGAGATCTGACAGGATTGGATGCCACAGGGCTATGACTGCAGGCCCCATTACAGAACATATTCTTGTATAAATCAATCTCCTTGTGTTTCTGTCTCTCTCTCTGTCTCTCTCCGTCCCTCTCCCTCTCTCTCTCTCCTTTCCAATGGCAAGATGGAGGAAGCCAGCAAGGCGGTCTGACTAGCCTACTTTTACAGAATCCTGAGAGAGGAAAGGAATTCCCCAAGGGCAGACAACAAGCCAATCACCCTTGCCAGCGAGGGAAACCTCCCAGGCCTTGAGGGGCGGCAGAGGAGGGCAGGCAGAGGAGGGCAGCCCCCCACTTGGCACAGGGGGAAGCCCAGAGCTGTGCTCTACTGTGGGGCAGGTGACGGAAGGGAGCAGAGGACAAGCCATGCAGGAAACCTGGTGTCCCCAGAGCCTGCCACACGTCCTTCGGTGCCAGCCCTTCTGCTACTGAACTCATCCTGTGCCCACTTCCCTCCCTCCAGGCTCCGGGGGACACCGAGCTGTCCTTATCTGACTCAGAGGAAGACGCCCCCAGCTACTGGGACTTAGAGCAGGTGAGCAGAGGGACAGAGGGCAAGGGAGGGGAAGGAAGGGGCATTTGCTGGGCTCTCCCCTCTGGCCAGAGCCGTCACCTGGAAGCCAGCAAAGCTTCGCCCTCAGTTTTCTTTTAATAGCAGATCCAAGCTCTCCTCACCCCATGAAAGGCATCCTGGAGGGAGGGGGAGTCACTGGACCGAGTCCTAGAGAACCGATATCTATTCTTAACTCTCCAACACATCCATCCTGTGATCCTGGGCAAGCCACGTGTCGCCACTGGGCCCTGGTTCTGAGCATGTGTAAAATAAAGGACACACGGGTGATACTTGGCCCCCACAAGCGTGGTGGGAGGCGCTATTGGTTCTTCCATTAATTCAGCTGGTATTTATGAAGTGCTCACTAATTGCTTGACACAGTTGCAGGATAGGCAGGCAACGGTGAATGAAACAAAGTTCCCTGCTCTTAGGGCTCTCTGTTCTGGGAGAAGTGGGTGAGTCGTAGGGCTACAGATGAACTATTCCTGCAGTTGGACATGTCTTAAGCACTAAAGGCTATGGCGCCAGGCGCCGTGGCACACACCTATAATCCCAGTGGCTCAGGAGGCGGAGGTGGGAGGATTGCAGGTTTGAGTCCAGAGCCAGTCTGCCTAATTTAACGAGACCCTGTCTCAAAAAGTAAAAAAAAAAATGTGCCTTGGGTGCAGCTCCATGGTCCAGCACTTGCAGAGCATGCAGGCACAAGGCCCTGGGTTCAACCTCTAGTACTGCAAAAAAAAAAAAAAAAAAAAAAAAGAAAGAAAGAAAGAAAGGAAAAGAAAGAAAGGTTATATAAAGGTTATGCAATATGAGCTCTTGCTTTCCCCACAGGGCCCAGGCAACTTAGCACCATTCCAGTGCCCTGAATGAAAAGAAACTTGGTCACTAGGTTTAGAGAAATCTGGCTTTGGGTCTGTTAAAATTAACATCTCTCCGCACCTCCTCCCACGCTTTGGGAGGGGGAATTCCATGGTCTTCTGCCTATGTGTCTCAGAGAGTTGATGGCAGATGGGGACATTAGGAATTAGAGCTGGAGCCACCGAGATTTGGCAGACTGAGTTGCGTGCCCATTTGGAATCTCCAGCACATTCTCCCTGCAAAAGAAAAAAACTTAGATGGGACCGAAATAGCTTCTGAACGTGAGGATGAACTTTACAGCTTCTCTAGTCTTGATCTTTATTCCACTTAACCGAAAACGAAGCTCAAATCCAGGGATGGACAAGTGGAAGATTACGCAGCACGTGGGAGGCAATTCCCAGTTAAATTCTAGCACCTTCTCCTGTCACCGCTAGTCTGCCTTTCCTCTATTCACTCACACATACACACACACATACGCATATACACAGTCACACACACACATACAGTCACAGTCACACACACACACACACAGAGTCACACACACACACAGAGTCACACATACACACACAGAGTCACACACGCACACAGAGTCACACTCACACACACATGCTCACAATGCCTGGTTCTCGCCAGGGGTCCATAGCCACCTCTTGGTTATGGTGCCTCTGAACCCAGTAGGTCTAAGGCTCTCCCTTCCTCTTGCCCTTCCTTCCTGTGCCCCCGCCCCCAGGAGATGTTTGGGAGCATGTTCCACACAGAGACCCTGACGGCCCTGTGAGGGCCCGATGGCCCCCAGCTACCTCCAGCACACGCAGTACCTGGAACTTCCATGGAGGGTAAGGCCTGGATCACAGGGAGCGACAGGGAGAGGACAATGTCCACCGCCCACAGGGACTCCAGCACATCTCCACCGCCGGCTCCTCTCACCTTCCCTCCCTCCCTCCCTGCGTCCCTGGAAAGAGGCATCTCAGTGACAGGAAGAGCGGACTCCCATAGGGGTGAGAGCCCATGAACCCATCTCGGCACCCCTCCGCTCCCCCTCGGCCCGGCCAGCAGTGAGCAAGCCTCCCACTCCCTCCCCCACCCATGCTCCGCTCATGGCAGCTGCTGGACCCTTTGACTTCCAGGCTTTAAGAAGGAACCAAGAACAGAAGGACAAGGACAACTGGGCTGGGCTGGAGCGTGGCCTGCGTGACTTGGTGGCAGAGGGTATCAGGCTGCTGCAGGCCATGAGGATGAACTTGGCTAGGATGCCGAGGCCTGTCCTCCACTCCAGCTGCCCCCACTCTGTGCCTGGTAGCTCTGTACCCGCGAGACCAGGTGCTCTCCACAGCCTAGGAGTCTCTGCCGTGGTGACCGTGTCCCATCCTCTTTATCCCAAGACTGCCAAGACTTCCCCTGCTATTCAGGACTTCAGACCCTAGCATGGGCAGTGACCAGGGCCCTCAGGATCGACAGAGCTACCTCCCCAGGGGCAGCCCACCAAAGGGCTGCCTTGGCCTCCTGAAACCCCACCATGCCCAAGGCTGCACCCTTCCTCTTGAGGCAGTAGGAACCCAAAGCCGGGGGTAGGTAGCCAGCACACTCCTTGGACAACCTAGCAACAAGTACCATTATTCTGCACAAACCCTTTTGGGAGTCCCTCTCTGTACTGGAGACTTGGAAGGAGTGGAGTGCTTGTGCCAACGCAGGCAAGCTGGTAAGCCCTCAGCCCTGACAGCCCCCCTGAACTCAGAGCTTAACAGGAAAACGCCTCCCTTGGGAATTTCTGCCGTGGCCTGCTTCACTTGGCAAAGAGCCAATCATTTCTACTTTCCCTTGTCAGCTGGTGGCCTGGAGCCATGATGGGATCCTCCTGCCAGGCAGGAGAGGGTATCCTCAGGGACAAGCTGCACCCCCCAACTAGGTGGGGACGTGTAGAAGGGCTTGTCCAGAGTGGGTCTTCCTCCATTGGGGCGCCCTTAACAACCTCAGGACCTGAGGCCATCTTCCCCTACGGAAGATGAAAACAGGGGTTAAGTTCTCCATATTATATAAGGAGGTGACCAGAGGACCCCCAAGGTTGACATGAAAATAAATAGGTTCTGTGTGCAAGCATTTTGTAAAAAACCCGTGAAAGAGCCGGGCACAGTGGTGCACGCCTGTAATCCCAGCGGCTCTGGAAGTGGAGACAGGAGGATCGCAAGTTTGAGACCAGAGGCAGTCTACATAACTTAGTAAGACCCTGTCTCAAAAAGTAAAAAAGAAAAAAAATGGGCTGAGGGTGCAGCTCAGTGGTCCAGCACTTGTAGGGCATGCAAGTGTGAGGCCATGGGTTCAACTCCCAGTACCTCAAAAAAAAAAAAAAAATCTGTGAAAGTAAATGAAAAGTCTAGTCTCTCCTTGCTGTGTCTCCCAAGCTCCTCCAATCTAGTGGCTCCTGCCCCCACAGGTTGGGCTGGCCCAGCCTGGGAGAGCCCCGATTTCTCACTTCAGCCTGCCCCGCATGGTGTGTCTGTGTGCTGAGCGAGCTTGTAGGCGAGCAAGTCTTCTCAGAGTTAAAGGAGAGTGGGCTGACAAAGAGCCAGCACATTCTTGGCCCAGGAGCACTGCTGCTCTGTGAATTCATTATGCCATCTGGCTGCCAATGGGACTCAAAACTTGGAAGGCGGAAGGCGATGTTATCTGGGATTCACCGTGCCCAGCACTCGAAGTGCCAAATTCCAGGAGGACAAGAACCTTAGCCAATGACAACTCGCCCTCCCCTACTCCACCTCCTTCAAAATCCAGCTCAGGCCCAGGAGGTAGGGGAAGGTCATGGAGCCTCAGGACAGCCCAAGTCAAAGTCCCCCTTTTGAACCAAGTGTCTATATCCTCTGGGGACTCAATAAAGGGACCATTACCCCTTGGGACAGCTTCAGAACTGAAGGGGATTGCTGACTCATGATGATGGCCCAGGGTTGGGGATCCAGGAGGGTTTTCCAACCCGTCCAAGGCTATAAGTACCCATAAGAGCCAATGGTGGCATTGAGATTGGAAACATGAAGAAGAGAAGATGTAGAAGAAAACTTCCCTGTTGAGATATTTTGGAAAGAACACAAATGCCCCACCATCCGCCCGAATGAAGCAGGAAGGGAAGAGGCAAAGTAGCAAAAGAATCCAGAATTTCAATACTTTTGAATGTTCTTATTGATACTGACCTGTGATGATAGGATTCCCAGGGAGGCCTGGGAACTTTCTCTCTTGAGCTATTTGTGTAATTTATTTAATTTAAATGCCGTTCTCCTTTTGTTCATTTTGGTAATAAACTGGTCTTGAAATGTGAGTGAATGCACGTGTCCGGTGGTTTTACAGACAGACAAACAACTCACCTCCAAGGACAGCTGGCTTTACCATGCTGAGAGGAAGGTAGGATGGAATCTGTGGCCAAAGCCAGCACAGAGGACCTGAGATGCCCTCCGGGGTCTCCTCACACGTGTCCAGGCTTGGGTCTCCCACTCCTGGGAATGAATAAACTTCCATGGCCCAGCTAAAGAGAAAAGATGGGGAGAGAAGGCTGGGTTGAGGGATCCACATACTCAGGAGCACTTCTGAGAGCCAACTCAGTACTTTGTGATGTCAAGGAAGTCCTTGAAGCCCCATCATCCTCCTTCATACCCTGTACTCACCAGTTCTTCCCCATTCTTGAGATGTCTGCTAGGGATCGATACCATCAGTACTCAGCAGTGCCTTCAGGGTCCCTGGGTCTGGGAGAACCCACACTCTAACCCTGCCCTTCCCAACCCTGTTTGTGAGATATCATTAAAAAAAAAAAAAGCATGATGAAATATTTTCAGAAAGCAAACATGGTTGTTTGGTGGTGGTAGGTGCCAGCAACTTGGTGTCCGACTCATAGCAACCCTACGTACAACAGGTAAAATACTATTGTCATGCTTCTCTGCTATTCATAGGGTTTGCAATGGCGGATTGATTTTTGGGAGTGGGTTGCCAGGTCCTTCTCCCAAGCCTACAATAGCACCTGGTATTCCCAGGTGGTCTCCCATCCAAGTACTAACCAGTCCTGACCCTGCTTAGCTTCCAAGATCTGACGGGATCAGACGCCACAGTGGTACGGCTGCAGGCTTTACATGGTAATTGTATGTATTTAGGGCCTAACCGGAACTTCAAATAAATTTGGCCATATTTATGTGTAAGCACATTTTACTGTAAATGTTTCGGTTTCTGAATTTACAACAGATGATTATTTCAGAAACTGAAATACTGTAGTAAACAATCGCTTAAAGTATCCTTTTCACCTCTTGCTAATTTAAAAAGTTATGATTAATATAGAACTGTTGCCTTACTATTTTTAGAAAACTGTGTGGTATATAATTATGGTTTGGATGAAGATTTCCACAATATAAAAAACATTGTTTTGAAAAAACTCACTACAAGCCAGGTGGCGCACGCCTGTCATCCCAGCAACTTGGGAGGTGGAAGAAAGAGGTCCACAGGTTGCCCTTTCACATCTCTTTCGCATATCTGAATTGCCAACGTCACTATTGTTGCGCTTTGGGGGCATTATCAGGTAAAATAAGGGCTACTCACACTTAAGCACTGCAAAACTGCAACAGTCACTCTGATCACTGAGACTGCTACTAAGTGACAAATGGGCAGGTAGTGTATACATTGTGGATACGCTGGACAAAGGGATAATTCACATCCTGCACCTAAGGAAGGGGGACAGTGCAATATTTCATCATGCTCCTCAGAACTAGTAATTTAAAATTTATGAACTGTTTATGTCTGGAATTTTCCATTTAATATTTTTGGACCACAGTTGAGCAAAAGTAAATGAAATGTGAAAAGTGAAACCACAGGTGGGGATGAGGGAGAGTATTGTGCATTGAAGCTTTCTTAAATATTTTCACAGTAACCTAAAATGTCTTAAGTCTAGTGCAATTTGCCTTGTTGTTGTTAGGTGGCATGGAGTCAGGTCGGACTCATAGTGGCACAATGTACAACAGAAGGAAACACTCCCTGACACTGGACCATGCCTTGCACTATGTCAGTGCTTCTCTGCTATTCATAGGGTTTTCGATGGCTAATTGTTTGGGGATTGTTTCAGGAGTGGGCTGCCACATCCTTCTTCTGTTTTTTGCGGTGCTAGAGATCAAACTCAGGGCCTCAGAGAATGCAGAGCAGCATCTACCAACTGAGTTAAACCCTAACCCCGTAATTTGCCTGGAGTGTCAAAAAACACAGTGTTAACCACTTCCAGTCTGCAGCTGTAGACCTGTGGCATCCGATCCTGTCAGATCTCGGAAGCTAAGCAGGGTCAGGCCTGGTTAGTACCTGGATGGGAGACCACCTGGGAACACCAGAAGCTGTAGGCTTGGGAGAAGGACCTGGCAACCCCTCCCAAAAATCAATCTGCCATTGAAAACCCTATGCACAGCAAAAAAGCACTGACAATAGTGTTTCCCCCGTTGTACAGAGGGTCGCTATGAGTCGGACACCGACTGAAGGGCACCTAACAACAACAACCACTTCCAACAAAATTCCTAAACAGGAGCAACCCCTCTGACCTGGTGGTATTGCAAAGCAGTATCAATAAAGAGAGCAATTCTGTTCCAATTTCAGAAGAAATCAAGCCCAGGACCTGCAGCGCTCCCCCGCAGAACCTAGGGACTAAGGTCAAAAACCTGACGTTCAGAAGAAGCCAGGAGCAAAGTAAGGTCTGACAAGTTTTGCTCGTTTTCTTTCCCACCCCCCCGCCTCCAGCTGGACTTGTTTTCACACAGCAGCAGCTTTACCAGTAACTCCCAGCAGAAGAACAAGCGCCCACAAGGCCTGTGCTCCACATCTGCCTCCCACAGAGCGAGAAACCACATCCCCCAAAAGGCCTTGAGGGGTTGGGGCGGCGCCGTGCCTTCCATTGGTTGCTTGACAGCCCCAGCCAAGCGCTGATTAGCCAGGTCTGGGCACTGGGTGGGGCTAGAGCGGATTGAGGGACCTGGAGCCCTGTCCAGGAGAAGCCGGGGATCTGGACAGCGAGGTCCAAACTCCAGGGGCTGCCTGGCAGCGGCCGCCCAGGACGAGCATGGCCCCGCGGTGCGTCCGCGTGGTGGCCCTGGCGGCTGCGCTGCTCCTCGTTGGCGTCGCTGTCTCCAGATCCAATGGGCCGAGGGGCGGGGAGCCCCGGGGACCGTCGCGAATCCCTGCTCACTTCAGTGAGGACGAGCGAGTCGCTATGAAAGAGGCGCTGAAAGGTGAATTTGGGTCCCTCCACCCACCTACGCTCAGACGTGGGTACCTCTGTCCTCAGGTCACCCCATGACTCCCTCCTTAGACTTCTGCCACACACCCCAGCCTGGGCGCCAGCCCCCCAGGCACCACCTGGGGACGCATGCACGCCACTCTTCCTCTAGACCCGGCTTCCGGGATTCTGTCATTCTCTGCCCAGCCTGGAAACTCCAAGTTCTCCCCTCTTGGCACGGCCTGTGCCCACCCTACCCCCTCCTTGCAACAGCGTTTGTTGGTACAGCACCTGTAACTTTTGAAGTTTTTATGTCTTTTAAATCTCAGCAATATCTTAAAATAGCACTAAATGATCCTAACGTTACCTGCAGAGGGGAGTCGAGAGTTAGGTCAATTAAATGATCTTCACCGGGGTCCCCAGCAAGGAGTGAGCACTGAGCGACAGCATCTGTTGCCCGTTGGACTCAGTAGGCTCCAGCTGGGTCTAAGAAGGGATATGGAGTTGTCCTTTGACAACCTGAGCCATGTAGCTGTGGGGTTAGAGTTTTAACTCTCCCAACCTTTGCCCTAAATATGTGATAGTCAATAAATATTATGTAACCAAAGGTAGACCTAGGTATTCCTTCTCCTGTACAACTGCCCTGTATAACTGGGATGCGGGACGTTCCTAATTCCCTCTCGGAATAGGAGGACTTAACAAGGCTAACAACTTGTTCCTCTGCATCCGAGTTCTCCAGGACGGAAGATCGAAGTTTCTGTTGAGTGCTAGATCCTGCCTGGTAATGAGATTCTTCCTCACTGCCAGGCATAGCTCCAGTCTTTTCCTTTTCATTAAGCACTGGACTGGGAGAAACTGCCTGCGTAGACATGTACAGGCAGAGGCGGGAGCCAAATGCTGTCCCCTGGAGCGGGAGGTGGATTGCGCTTGCGCTGGAGCCACAGGCTTGGGGAGAGCGTTCCCGAAGTATAGGGCCAGTGGGCAGCTGCTCAGAGGCTCTTTGCAGGACAGAAAGGAAGAGCTTTAAGAACCGCCTGGAGTAAGGAAGCTGATGGCAACATGGCTTCGAACTCAAACACTTTCACACTTCAGAACACATCAGATTTCAGGGGTTTTTTGTTTTGGTTTTGTTTATTTATTTGTTCGTGTGAGGCAGAGTCTCACTATGTAGCCAAAGTTGGCCTCAAACTCCCAGTCCTCCTGCTTCAGCCTCTGGGGGGCGAAGTTTACAGGCATGTGTCACAGTGCCCAGCTAGGATTTCAGATGTTTTTTATAGGAATACCCAACCTGTATCGTCTTTGATCTTCCATCTCTGTTCAATTCTGACAGGTGCCATCCAGATCCCAACCGTGTCTTTTAGTCATGAAGAGTCCAACACCACAGCCCTGGCAGAGTTTGGAGAATACATTAGAAAAGGTCAGCTGCAAACTGTTGGCAAGGGGTGGATCAGATAGTATTGGAGATGTGGTTATTTTACCAGGTGATAAAACAGCATAATTTGTCACTGATCAGAGGACAATCTAATTCCCAAGGGTCTCTTTTGAGTTTGTATAGGGTGAGCAGGTATAAAAAGAATCCAAGAGTTCCAGTGGAGGCAGAGTAGGGACTATAGGTCTGTCCTTTGACAACCTGAGCCTCGTAGCTGTGGGGTTAGAGTTTTAACTCTCCCAACCTTTGCCCTAAATATGTGATAGTCAATAAATATTATGTAATCAAAGGTAGAATTAGGTATTCCTTCTCCTGTATAACTGCCCAGAACTAAGCCCCATGCACCTCCCACTGCCCTCTGTATACATACCTGTCCACCATACACACGGTCCACCTGCTGGTGTCTACTCAGATTCATTACTAACACATGGCTAAGCCTCTAGACGCTGGGATTTAGCTCAGTTGGTAGAGCGCCACTCTGCAGTCTCTGAGGTCCCGGGTTCGATTCCCAGCATGGCAAAAATGGGAGAAGGACGTGGCAATCCACTCCCAAAGCAATCCCAAAACAATCAGCCATTGAAAACCCTATGAAGCAAAAGGAAGAAACGATGGGAGAAGAAAGAAGGGAGAGGAAGAACAAGGAGGAGTGAGGAATGAGAGAGAGGGTGACCTCAAAGTAAACAGCCCAACTTTAATAGTTCAGGAAATAATTAAATAATACCAATAATACCAAAGAATGGTAATAATACAAATGGGCTAGAAAATTCATGTAATATTACTGACAATGTAAAAAGATCATTACAGAAAAAAATTTCAACCTTAAACATAATTGGGATCCAAGGATATATAGAAAAATATTCTCACAAAAAGACATGCGAGTGGAAGAGAGGCCTTTGGTGGGCGGGGAGGGGGGATGGAGGGTTGAAGTGCACAAGAGGGTTAGGGGGAACTTATCTGTGCAACGTACAATGAAACGCATATATGGAATGTCACAATGAAACGCATGTCAGAATGAAACACATTAAGTTGTACGTGAAAAATTAAAAAAAAAAAAAAACAACCTATGAGGGTCGCTATGAGTCGGAGATGACTCAACGGCACCTAACAACAACAACAACAATAACAACAAAGCCTCTAGACAATCAACAACCTTGAGGCATGAACTCAATCCACTCCCTTCATCCCAACCACAGTGGAGCACTAAGCTAGGAAGGACAGGCCAGAGGGGAAGAAGAGTCTTTGACTCTCCCTGACCCCTTATGAGAATCTCAGGGACAGTAGCGACTCCCCTGCCTCCTAAAACACATAAGGAGCAGCCCCTCCAAAGATGTGAGAGGTGGGAGAAGCCGGCTTAGGAGCAGCAGGAAGCGCCCTAACACTGTGGGACATGTGCGTCTGAGATGAACACCTTCTCACCAAACTGGAAGAGTAGGCTGGAATCTTCACCGGATAGGTGGCAAAAATAGAGGCATAGATAGGTATCCAGTGACAGTAAGCTAGAGGCGCTGGGTGACAAGCTAAAACCAGGCTCTTCCAGTTTGTGTTTACAGGTATCCACAGAGGTGCACGTTCATCCTTCCAACAAAGCCCAGAGGGAAATATAAGTTCTTTCTCCGTGTATCTAAGGCCACGTGCACTAGGGCCTGCCAATCATGTGGATAGCCAACCCCGGGAACATCCACACCTGCACACAGATGTGTGGCCTTATGCCAGACAGAGTCATCTTTATCTCCACATACCACACACAGCTGTTGTTGTTAGGTGCCCTTCAGTCGGTGTCCGACTCATAGCGACCCTATGTACAAGAGGTGAAACACTATCGTCAGTGCTTCTCTGCTATTCATAGGGTTCTCAATGGCTGATTGATGTTTGGGAGTGGGTTGCTGGGTCCTTCTCCCAAGCCTGCAGCACCTAGTGTTCCCAGGCGGTCTCCCATCCAAATACTAACCAGGCCCAACCCTGCTTAACTTTTGAGATCTCACAGGATGGGATGCCACATGGTACAGGCAGGCACACAGTAGGAGTGCTATTTCCACTGATTTATGAATGAATAAATGAAATATAGTATAGTTGGCTGTCCTTATCGTTGGGTTCCCCATGTGTGGATTCAACCAAATTTGGATTGAAAATATTAAAAACAAAACAAAAAGAAAACCATGCATCCACACCATTGTTTTCATGGTATTGTTTCGAGACAAGGTCTCACTGTGTAACCCAAGCTGTGCTTCACCTTATATCAATCCTGCCTCAGCCTCCCAAGAACTGGGGTTACAACTGGGCACCACTGCCCATAGTCCTAGCGACTCCAGCGCCAGAGGCAGGAGGATCAAGAGTTGGAGGCCAGAGGCAGCCTTCATAACTTGGCAAGACCCTGATTCAAAATATAAAAAATAAGAAATGGGTTAGGGGTGCAGCCCAGTGGTAGAGCACTTGCAAAAGTATGTGTGAGGGCCTCATCTAAACACCCAAGTTCCAAAAATAAATAAATAAAAACTAAAGAAAAAGTACAAATGGGTGCCAGGATGCACAGCTCTGGTTTTTGTTTTTGTTTTGTTGTTGTTGTTGTTGTTGTTGTGTTGTTGTTGTTGTTGTTGTTGTGTTGTTGTTGTTGTTGTTGTTTGCAGTACTGAGGGTTGAAGCCAGGGCCTTGTGCTTGCATACTTTGCAAGTGCTGGACCACTGAGCTGCACCCCCAGCCCTTTTTTTTTTTTTTTTTTTTTTTTTTACTTTTTGAGACAGGGTCTCATTAAGTTATGCAGACTGCCTCTGGTCTAGAACTTGCGATCCTCCTGTCTCCGCCTCCCGAGCTGCTGGGATTGTAGGCATGCACCACTGTGCCTGGCTTGTTTCTTTGTTTTTTGAGACAGAGTTTTGCTATGTGGCCCAAGCTGGCCTTAAACTCTCATTCCTCTTTCCTCAGCCTTCTGGGTGGCAGGATTATGGGCATGCCCCACCATTCCACCCTTGTTTTCGTAAAGGAGAAATATCCCTGAATGTTTCCATGCAGGCGTCATGTTGGGCTCTGAGTAATTTGGATATTGGAGATTACTATGTTGCACCTCTTACTGCAAAGGTTTCTACAGGTGACAGCATGCTTTGGGTCAGAATAAGCCAGATCTTGAGATATTTGCTGTCTTAATGGTGGCATTTTTGCATGTCATTACACAGTAATAGCACATTAAAATATGAGGAATTTGATCCTGGATTTCAGTATATATATATACACACACAGGGTGCCAAAACATGTATACATATTTTAAGAAAACACTGTATTAAAATTGTAATAAAAGAGGAATAATAATAATAATAATAATAATAATAAAGGATAATAAAAGATAATAAAAGAGGAATACATATCATGTATTCAAGAACTGTATACAAGAAATGCTCAAAGTGGTTACGATAGCAGAAGTAGGACTTGCTGCTGTCTGAGGCCTCCTGGATCTTCCCAGGTGCACATTACACACAGTACCTTGTCTCTCAAACTTACCACGAACGCATGCAATCGGGAGCAGTATTGGAGATTCCAGTGCATCCTGACCCCTCCGTTGTCATATGTCCACAACATCCTTGCAGTTCAAGTATCCCTTCAAAACGGTCTTGCGCTTCTCACACAACAACCATGCTTCTGCCATTTTCTTTGGTTATACTGCCTGTCACATGGTGGCACTAGCATTCATTTGATTAATATCATGTGTTTTTTTTTTTTTCAGTACCTGGGGTTGAACCCAGGGCCTCACACTTGCATGCTTTGCAAGTGCTGGAACACTGAGCTGCACACCCAGCCCATTTTTTTACTTTTTGAGACAGGGTCTCACTAAATTACACAGACTGCCTCTGGTCTCAAACTTGCGATCCTCCTGCCTCTGCCTCCCGAGTCACAGGGATTACAAGCATGCACCACTGCACCTGGCTAATACTATCTTTTGAGTGAATGTCATAGTACACATTGCCACCATAATTCAATTCAACTTCAAAAAGTAATACATAGATAACTTCTCTTTAAAATGTGTATATTTTTAGCGCCCCTGTTGTATATACATTTTGGGCATGCTCCCCAAAATATACCATGGTGCCAAAAATGTATACACAATTTAGGTGGTGTTATCTATGTATAACTTTTCAAAGTTGAATTGAATTACAGTAGTAATCATTTTGAGCACCTCTTGTAATTACAAAAGTCAAACGTGACTTCTATTCATCATTTGTTATTGGTATACATGGAGTATTACAATTATTTATTTATTTACTTGTTTTTTGTAGTATTTAGTTACCCCAGGGCCTTGCACACATTTTGCAAGTGCTCTACCACTGGGCTGCACCTCTAGCCCACTTTTAATTTTTTTTTTCTTGAGTCAGAATCTCACTAAGTTACAAAGGCTGCCTCTGCCCTCAAACCCATGATCTTCCTGCCTCCACCAACCACGTCACTGGGATTACAGGCATGCACCACCATGCCTGGCTGAATCTTACAATTTCAATACCTAAAATGTGTCTACTGTCTTTGGTACTCTGTGTGTGTGTGTGTGTGTGTGTTTCTCTGTGTTTGTGTGTGTGTTTGGACAGATGGATGGATGGATGGATAGATAGATGATAGATAGACAGACAGATAGATAGATGGATGATAGATTGTTGTTGTTAGGTGCTGTCGAGTTGTGTCTGACTCATAGCGACCCTCATAGGGTTTTCAATGGCTGATTGTTTCAGGATTGCCTCAGGAGTGGATTGCCACGTCCTTCTCCCATTTTTGCGGTGCTGGGAATCGAACCCAGGACCTCAGAGACTGTAGAACGGCGCTCTACCAACTGAGCTAAATCCCAGCCCAACGGACAGATAAGGAAATGGAATTTCAGAGATTGAACAAGCAGATCAGAATTCAGACTGTCTTTGTCCCAGAAGGCCTCTTAAAGGAGGGGATGCACATTCAGAAACAATTAGAGAGCATGAAATTGTAGGAAGACCAAAAGAAACGGTTAGCCCTAGCTTGCCTTCCTGTTTTTCATCCCTTTCCTTCTAGTCTTTCCCACAGTGTTTAGCACCAGCTTTATCCAGCATGAAGTCGTGGGAAATTACAGCCAGCTGTTCACCGTCCAAGGCTCGGACCCCAACTTGCAGCCCTACATGCTGCTGGCTCACTTCGACGTGGTGCCTGCCCCTGAAGAGGGCTGGGAAGTGCCCCCGTTCTCTGGGCTGGAGCGTGATGGCTTCATCCACGGCCGGGGCACCCTGGACAACAAGAACTCCGTGATGGTCTGAAATGCTGTTTCTTCTGCCGTGGGGCCCAAAGATGAATCCTGTCCGGGAGAATTTGGCTGGCTTCTAGGCGGGGAGAAGGAAGTTATGATTGAAAGAATCTTGGCCACAGGAGACCCGGGTTCCAGCCATCCGTTTGTCACTTCCTTTTTTTGGACCTTGATTTCTCAACCTTGCAGAGGTTGTGCACAAGCCACCCTTTCGGCTCTGACATGGATAAATCTATGCTTTGCTGCAGGTGGCAAAGGCTTTATGCAGAGCTCTACTCCCCGAGATCTGGCCTCCCCCACCACTTGTATTAGTTCTCATTAGATCTTAGTTCCACCAGCCCTGCTGCAAACCTAAAGGTCTCTGGTACCCTGCTTAGCTAATAAGCCTTTCTCTTCTTCCATTGCTCTGAACCCTAGGCAATCCTGCAGGCCCTGGAGCTCCTGCTGACCAGGAACTACATCCCACGAAGACCTTTCTTCATTGCTCTGGGCCATGATGAGGAGGTACTGCTGCCTCACCAAGCCCTATCTCTGGTTCCCCTGTTGGGGTAGGGTGCTTCATGCTAGTCCAGTGTATTCCCCAGCTGCAGGGGCTCCATGATGTGGGGTAGTTGTTTGCCAACTTCTCTGTGTGTCTGGGTGACAGAATTATCTAAGGACTGAGCCGGGTGCAGTGGCCCACGCCTGTAATCCCAGTGGCTTGGGAGGGGGAGGCATGAGAATCGCAAGTTCGAGCCCAGAGGCAGTCTGTGTAATTTAGCGAGACCCTGTCTCAAAAAAGTAAGAAAATGGGCTGAGGTTGCAGTTCAGTGGTCCAGCACTTGCAGAGCATGCAGGTGCAAGGCCCTAGGTTGGCCCTAGGTGCAACTCCCAGTACTACAAAAGAGAGAGAGAGAGAGAGAGAGAGAGAGAGAGAGAGAGAGAGAGAGAGAGAGAGGGAATTATCTAAGGACTATGATCAGAATTCAGATTCCTGGGTTCTGGGCCATAGATCTGAATATTGTACAACTTCCCTGGGCCTGCGGGAGGCAAGCAGGTCTTCTGTCAACTATACTTGAGAAATAAGAGTGTGATAGAACGTTCTGAACAGAGAGACCAATGACCGTGTTTATTTCCAGTAATGCCCCTCACTCTGAACTTGGGCAAGTACTTCAGTCTCTGGGTCCCGTTTTCTTCCTATGGGAAATGAGGAAGGCCCCTTCAGCTCTGACATTTAAGGAATCTGTGAGGCAGAACTGTCTCAGGCTGTGCCTCCCAGGAAGATGAGGGAGGAAGGTTCTGGAGGCCCTAGCTAAGCTGACTGTGTCTCGGTTAGCTACCTCTGGAGGTTGTTTCTGCCGGCTGAGAAAGACTGTGCCTCTGGGTTCAATGTCTGCAGGTGTCAGGGACGAAAGGGGCTCAGAAGATCTCAGCCCTGCTACAGGCAAGAGGCGTCCAGCTGGCCTTCCTTGTGGACGAGGGTAGCTTTATCATGGATGCTATCATTCCTAACCTCCAGAAGCCCTTTGCCATGTGAGTAAAGCACCCCATCCTCCTTACTGGGAGAGGTTCTCACCCCAGCCTGGTATCTGTACGCACTGCTGAGACACTCCATTTCACCCCTATTACCTCCATCACCCCGATCTTCAACCTGTCCTGGGCTCCCCCTTCCCTTCCTACTCTAGTGTTGTTGTTGTTGTTAGGTGCCGTCGAGTCGAGTCCGACTCATAGCGACCCTCATAGGGTTTTCAATGGCTGATTGTTTCAGGATTGCCTTGGGAGTGGATTGCCAAGCCCTTCTCCCATTTTTGCGGTGCTGGGAATTGAACTCGGGACCTTAGAAACTGCAGAGCTGCGCTCTACCAACTGAGCTAAATCCCAGCCCTCCTCTAGTGTAGACTTTTCAAAGCAGCGTGCCCCTGACCTAGCCTGCCAGACTACCCTGCGGATGGATCCGTGGGCCTATGGGATAGTTCAGGGCAGGACGAAGTCAGGAAGGCCCTCTCTGGTCCTCTTCTGCAGGATTTCAGTCTCCGAGAAGGGTGCCCTTGACCTCATGATGCAAGTAAACATGACTCCAGGCCACTCTTCTGCTCCTCCGAGGGAGACAAGCATTGGCATCCTCTCAGCCGCAGTCAGCCGGTAAGCAGCTCCTGGCCCTGATCCTGTGCCTGCCCAGCATGAAAGGCCTGGCACCTTCCCACCCTGACTTTGAGAAGCCTAAGCTTTCCACTCCGAAGTTGGGCTGAGAAGCGATGAGGCAAGTCACGGGACAGACAAAGCCACTAGGACCCAGAAGGTCAGAACATCGAGCAGTACATCCACAGGAGAACCAGGGCCGTCAGACAAAAGCTAGGTCAGGAATCTGGGTAGAGCAGAGTCCAGTTGGCAGTTAGAAATTGCAAGTTGGCAATGGCTAGGAGCGCTGGCTAAGTTCTCTGCCTTCCCTGGCAGGAGGACAAAGATACATAAGGGCTGCAGATCATGGGTGAGAGCGTGAGGGTCTGCAAGGGCAGGATTCACCTGTGACTGGGTTTTCTTAGCAAAGCGGGGAGGAGGCAGACAGTGATCAAATAGGGAATGAGTAGCCACCAGGGTCAACGCTCTGTGCCAGGGGAGAGGCATAGAGCGAGGAATGAAACAGACCCTATCCTAAGGCAGTCGCCGTAGGTGGAAGAGGCTGACGATTCTGCTACAGTGTGGTAGGAGCTTAGGGAGACTTGCACCCACCTCCTTTCCCCTCTCCAGGCCGCCCATCTTGCGCTGGACTGGCCAGGTCTTGAGAACTGCATTTCTCTCGCAGGCTGGAGCAGACCCCGATGCCAAACATGTTCGGAAGCGGGACGTTGAAGGCGATGTTGCAGCAACTGGCAAACGAGGTGTGAGCGTAGGAGCAGAAGGGTGGGAGAGAACGGACCTAGAGAGTCAGGAAAGGGCCCTAGGGCTGACCAGGACTCAGCGAGTGGCTGAGCCAAGGCAGAAGGATGCAGCTTGTTCTCTGGGGTTGCTGGGGTTTAGCCTGAGACCCTACGACCCAAGGTGCCTAGCTACCCTTTGGGAGCTGGTTGCTGCTCATCCGCTCATCTGCTCATCCGTGCTGCTGAGCAATCGTTCAACCCAATCAGATAAGCTCAGCCACCTAGGAGTGGCCTGGCCCTCCAGCAGAGACTGACCCAGCTGAACTCCGCTGCACTCCTGACCTCTGACAGCCCTGAGGCAGACACCCTGTTGGGCTAACCCCTTTGATCCTGATAACCTCATTCTTTGCCTTCCAGTTTCCCTTCCCCACCAATATAGTCTTGAGCAACCTGTGGCTATTTCGGCCCATCGTAAGCAGGTAAAGTATTATCTTTCTTGTTCTACATCCCCAGGCTCAAACCTACCCCATGACCTCCGGTCTCCTCCCTGGCTTAACTGATCATCGCCTCAGCCATCGACACTGTATATAATTCAGATATAGTATGACATGTCTCCATCGGAAAGATCTGCAAGGCTTACGGAAGTGGCTGAACTTCCAACCGTTTCTTTCCCCCCATTGGCTAGTTCTTCTTAACATCTGAGCTTCATCCTTTCCCTTTAGGTTCCTGGAGAGAAATCCCCTAACCAATGCGCTAGTGAGGACCACCACAGCCCTCACCATGTTCAACGCGGGGGTCAAGGTAACATCACCTGGTTCTCTCACACGCCTTTTCTCATGCCCCTCACCCCTCCACCTCTTGACTTTATCTATGGGCTTTTTCTTCCTTCTGAGTGCAGTTTGAATAGTAGAAAGGACCAGTGCTGTCCTGTGTCACTGTCTTCTGTCATCAGTTCAGTAAGCTTCAAGAGCGAGGGGGCTAGACAAGGTCTACAAACACACTGAAATTGTTGGTCAAATTTTATCTATGCGTATTTCAGTGGTGGGTACCCATGACCCTTTCAAGTTCCTTTGGCTTATCCCTCCCCCTAAAATAACTATTAGACTAGTGTGAAAAGGGGTTATTTGGGAGCTGAATCTTGTGATCTATGCTCTGACTGTTTTTATATTTACGTAGCACTTTGGCCATATAGACTAAAGATCTCTAACCTTTCTACCATCAAAGGCCTTTCTCACACTTGAAAGATTTATCCACCTAGGAGCTGTAAATTGGTGCAACCACTATGGAAATCAATATGGAGGTACCTCAAAAAACTAAAAATAGAACTACCATATGACCCAGCTATAACACTATTGGGAATTTACCCAAAGGGAGATGAGTCATCATACCATAGAGACACCTGCATCTCCATGTTCAATGCAGCGCTTTTCACAATAGCAAAGATATGGAATCAAC
>VMDO01032726.1:0-18680 GCA_007922755.1 Pedetes capensis
TAAAAAAAAAAAAAAAAAAAAACGGAAAATGCCCTAGTTGTCAGAGTGGACACTGTCTTTGCTATTCAGATTTATCTTCTGAAATATGGTATAAGAATTTACGTTCAAGACCTAGGGAAAGAGACTCTTCAAATAAAAATGCTGAAAAGACTCTCTCTCTCTCTCTCTCTCTCTCTCCTTTCTCTCCCTCGCTCCCCTCTCTCCTCTTCCCACTCCTCTTGCATTAGGCAGTTATTTAGAATACTACTTTGGATCCTATGTTCTGAGGTACAACACAAGGCTGGGGAAGGGCATCCTCTCCTCTGGGAAAGGACACAGCTAGCCCCAGAACAAAATGTCTGGGTGCCTGCCATGTGTCTGAACTGTCAGAGTCTCAGCATGCAGGACCCAGCTTCCTGGGCTGTTCAGCAGCACCTCTGCATGCACTCCAGAACCATGATAGCACTCCAGAACCATGATAGCCCTGGGGCTCTACTGGTTTCCTGAGGTATTCTCAGTTATGGGAAACCATTCAGCTGGACACTAGCAGTCAAGGAACTAGTGGGGATGTTTCCTACAGAGTCTAAGGTACAAATGCCTCACTAGGGTCCATTAGCAGAGAGGTGGAGTGAAGAGGATGGAAACTGCAGTGCCTGTGTAAAACTTGGTCATGGCTGACTCAGTTCTTGTCAAAATTCTTACTGATCTCTTCAAAATGTGAAAAATGCCAAGTGAGTTTTTAAAAAAGCAAGGTAAACATTTCAAAGTTTCTTTCAGTTTATGATTTTTTTCCCTTTTTTGCATTAATTGAAATTTTTAAAAATTCACAAAATGTTACAGTAACAGTTGTTTGTGTTGTTGTTAGGTGTTTCGTTTTTGAAAGATTCATTTTAACACAATCATAATTCCATATATTTCCAATCCAATATCCAGCAATGTTACCTATAAAAATATAATTAATACCTTTTCATAAAATATGAATATAAATATTTGCAATGTTTCTGACAGAAATTATATAAATTTATAGAGTTTTTACTTTGGCAAAATGTCATCTTCTACCTTATATAGTAAATGCATGTTTTCAAGGAAAAATTTACTACAAAGACACCAAAGATATAAATAAATACACTACTCTGGGAATATATGTTGGATTAACTAATTAATTATTTTGCAAAACTTGGGAGTTGAATCCAGGACCTTGAACCTGCTAGGTTAGTGCTCTACCATTGAGCTGCACTTCCAGTTCCTTATCTTTTTATTTTGAGACAGAGTCTTACTAAGTTACACAGACTCTGGCCTCTCCCCTTGACCTCAAAATCCTCTTGCTTCAGCTTCCATAGTTGTTGGGATTCCAGGCATGCACTACGGAGCCCAGATGGATACTATTTTCCTATATGATTTTAAAGATATGTTCCCCAAGACAGATTCTTTGGTAATGCATTAAGCCATGAAGCTATTTTGTTCCTCTAATAATGAGTCTTCACAACTTGTTTAGATTTCAATTCATTATAAAGAATTTCCTTTAGGGGCAAGTATTTCCTTTATGACTATTGAATTGATAAATAAAATATATACATTTATGGTGTACAACATAGTGTTTTGAAATATTATGTATACACTGTGAATGACTAAATCAAGCTATCTAACATATGCTTTATCCCACACACACCTGGTGAAAATTCTTAAAATTTACATCTTAACAATTTCCACGTATACAATATATTGTTATTAACTATAATCAACATGTCGTACAACAGAATCTCTTGAACTTACTCCTTCTGTGTTACCCACATTTTTTATCCTTTGACAACATCTCCCAAATGTCCTCACAACACCCTCTTTGGTACCTGGTAAACACCTCTCCACCCTGCTTTTGAGTTCGACTTATGTAGATTTTGAAGATAAGTAGGATTAAATGGTGTTTCTCTTCCTGTGACTGGTATTTTTTTAAAACTTTTTGTTTATTGAATTCTTTCCCTCTTCTCTCATAAATTGTCTTTCTCTGTAGCTTTATATTATCAGGAAATTCATTATGCTTATTATTTGCTCATTGCTGCCTAATAGTTTTTAGTATGTAGGCAGAAATATGCCTGCAGCCGTACCACTGTGGTATCTGATCCCGTCAGATCTTGGAAGCTAAGCAGGGTCAGGCCTGGTTTGTACTTGGATGAGAGACCGTCTGGGAACACAAGGTGCTATAGCTTTGAGAGAAGGACCCAGCAATCCACTCCCAAGACAATCAGCCATTGAAAACCCTATGAATAGCAGAGAAACATTCACAAAACTGTTATGCCTGTTGTAAGTAGGGTCGCTATGAATTAGACATAGACTTCACAGTACCTAACAACAACAACAACAAGGCAGGACTGTATAAATTGGAAATAAGAGATTTACTTTTGTTCATTGATAATATTGCTTTATATATTTTCATTATATATTTACATTCTTCCATAATGTTTTCAAGTTTTTTGTATTATAACAAAGCAACCAATTTAACAATAAGAGACATGGGGAACAGACACTTACAAATTCATTTTCAATTTTCTATTTTTGGCTTTCCAAAAACAGAATGGGAAAAGCAGTCTTTGTCCAATGTACCCTTGAGGAAAATACTTGTTTTCTTCAAGACTGAAAAAGGCAGATTTTGACACTTTAACTATAGGTGTAAAATTTGTAATTAACCTCTAGAAATGAGCTTAAATCTCTGATCACTGATAGTGATAACATCACACAATAATGACTGTGGCATAGCTGTATATACCAATACACCCATTCCTTTTTTAATGTGATATTAAAATCAAAAGGGATTTAGGCAATAAGCAAGGGCTAATTCCTTAGAGCTGCTAACCTGTAAGAGTAATAATGACAGAGAATGGGTTTTTACTTTTAGCTTAAATCTGCAAATAAATCATTTTCACTAACTCAGGCATGAACAAAAAAGCCCTTTGTGTCATTTTTCAAATATGTGTTTTGAAGTTACAGAGTTCAGAAGAAAAGAATACTACAAATGAACCAAAGACTTCAGAATATCATTGAAAGATTCTTTTCATTTAGATCGGATTTATTTCAGTTCAGTTTGATATTTGTAACCGTTATCTGCATTAACAAAATAGTCCAGTGAATATAGAGTTCTATGCTTGAGGAAAGTGTGCTCATAATATTGCCAACACTGACCTACTAGGTTCTGTGGATTTCAGTTGGAAATCCCAAACCTGAAGAGATAGATAGGTAGGTAGATAAAGATGTGTTTAAATATGGAGAGATAGATTTCAAACAAAAATGTAAGTTATACATCAGAAAAAGTGTGTCCCGATCAAATGGAAATTCAAAGATCATTTTTCCTTTCTTTGGATGTAGCCTATTCATGGGGCTGGGGTTTAGTTCTGTTAATAGAGTAGGTGATCTATGCATTCTGACACTCTGGGTTCAATCCCCAGAACCCCCAAAATGAGGGAGTGACTTGGCTGCTCACTCCTCAAAGAATCCCCAAACATTCAGACATTGTAAACTTATGAATAGCAGAGAAGCATCGATATAGTGCCAGGAGTGGCACAGTGTCAGGGAATGTTTTGTTTTTCTGTAAAAAGGATTGCTATGAGTCAGACCCTACTCAGTGGCACCTAACAACAACAACAGCAAAAGCCCATTCATCCCTCCAAGAATTTTTTCTATAGAGCTTGTCATATCTATAATAACTTGATAAGTATTTTTGAATATTATTGTTTAGATAAATGTTTATTTTATATGAAGAGGTCATTCACAGAAGAAAAAACACTAAAGAATGGTAACTCTCTAACAATGAAAACATAAAAAGAATGCAGTCATGAGAAGTCAATTTTTACCCAGTACGTTTGGAAAAATCAAAGAGAGTCAGTTTCAATTGTCCATGATGATGCATGAAGCAATTTTATCATGTATTGTTAGTGGGAATATGAACTGGTACACCTTTCCCAAGAAATTTAAACAATGGATATTAAAATATAAAATACAAAATGAATGCCATGAATGCACAATCCTGTAATCACAGCAATTTAGGAGGCAGAAGCAGGAGGACCAAGAACTTGAGGTCAGAGGCAGCCTGCCCTACTTAGCAAGACTCTGTGTCAAGATAAAAAATAAAAATGGGACTGGAGGTGCAGTGGTGGAGTGCTTGCATAGCATATGTGAACCATCAGGTTCAAATCCCCAGTATTACAAAAAAGAAAAGAAAAGAAAAGAAAAGAAAAGAAAAGAAAAGAAAAGAAATTAAAAAGGAAAAGAAGAAAAAGGAAAGGAAGAAAGAAGGAAGGAAGGAAGGAAGGAAGGAAGGAAGGAGGAAGGAAGGAAAAATAACTAGTAGAAGTACATGAGTTTGTATTAAGAAATCATTAAAAGCAATGAGGAAGACCAGGCATAGTGGCTCACACCTGTAATCCCAGCAACTCAGGAGGCAGAGTCAGGAGGACCACTGATTTGAGGCCAGAGGCAGCCTATATAACTTAGTGTCTCAAGATGAAAAATTTTTAAATAAAGATGGGGCTTGGGGTTTAGCACAATGGTAGAATGCTTGCAAAGCATGTGCGAGGCCTTGGGTTCATCCCCCAAATATGGAAAAAAAACATTATGAGGATACAAAATCACCATAAAGTTACTCTGCCCCTCACCAGTGGATTCAAGTAAGGGCCTCCAAAGTCTTTCAACTTCTACATGGTGGGGTCAACAGCACCCTCCTCCACTTATATGCTCCAGCATGTCATATTTGGCTTTCCCACGCCATATCAACAAGAATCAAGAGGAAGGTTGAAAAATGTACCTTTCATCCATGCCGGGACTTGGGGGCACCACCACATCATGACTCAATTGGATCAGATCTGCTCTTGTTTCGTGGCCCTGCTCATGCCAAGCATCTCAGGAAACCCTAGGTTCCCTGGTTGCTCCACCCCCCATCACATGTGTAGACTCTGTGCACACACTGTACTGCCCTGAACTCCCTCCACACCTCAATTCTGTGCCTTTTGAGATAAAAGGTACTTTAGTGTCAACACCTACTCTACCGAAAACCCCTGTTTGATCTTTCTCTCCACCATCTTGCTCCAAGAGGGACCTAGAGGATACTCTTTCTTCCCAGAGCCATTTCATGTGGATATTTAAGCTTTGCTTTTCTTGCTGGCCTTCTACCTTACAGGTGGGGAAAGTAATCTCTGCACCTCACTGCCACCACCAAACCATGTCTTCCTCTCTAGTGTATAAATTCTATCAGCTTTAAACTTCCAGTTTTAAATCAGTTGTGTAAAACGCTGCAGTCAGAGCAGAACTTCTCCAGATGCCCACAATTGTGTGCTGCCACACAGCTTCACCAACTACAGGCACAGCTTTTGCCTTAGGTGAACTATTCCTGTCCCTGTCTAAGGCCAGCTGCCTTCCTTTGCAGCAAAATATAAATATTTTCCTTTTTTGTCTATGCAAAGTGACTGAGCAATTTTCCTCCTCTTTCTCCCACTCTTACATCTTCTTTTCTCTGTTTCTATGTATCATAACAAACATTCTCATTTATTTCATCTTAAAAATCAAACAAAAAATGACCTATCTTGACACCATTTTTCTTGCTTGACATTGCCCCATTAATCTGTCCCTTTACAGCAAAACCTCATTTAATGAGTTGACTATTCATTTCAAATTCTCTCACTCTCATATTTTATATTTCTTTCTTATATCTGCTCGAATTAGGATTTTTCTCCCAAGTACTTCCTACGAAATTCTTTCATCAAGATGCCTCATGATTATGAAGAATGAATTTAATTCTTAACAGTGATATTTCATACATTTGCCACATTTTGATATTCTCTCTGGACATGGACTTTAGGACAACAAACTCTCCTCATGTTCTTCCTGCCTCAATGGCTTCCCCTTCCCAGGCTACTCTGCTGCTTTTTTCTCTTCTCACTAGTGGCTTCATGCCATCTCTGAGAGCTCCCTGATCTTTTCTTCTTTATTCTCACATACTTCATCAGTAATTTTATCCAGACTCCTGACTTTAGGGAAGTGTCTTCTACATGCCACGGATTTCTCAAATTTGTACGCTCAGCCTACGTTTTTCTTCTAAACTTCACAATTATCCAACTAGATTCAGATATCCAGTTACTCAACATTTCCACTTGTATGTCTAGTGTTGTTGTTGTTGCTAGGTGCCGTCTAGTCGAGTCCGACTCATAGGGACCCTATGTACAGCAGATCAAAACACTTGCCGATTCTGTGCCAGGCACAGGATCTTATTTATGTTTAAGTCCATTGTTGCAGACTCTGTGTCAATACATCTGGTGGAGGGTTTTCCTTTTTTTGGCTGACCTGCCACTCTCCCAAACATGATGTCTTTCTCCAGGGATTGGACTCTCCTGACTACGTGTTCGAAATATGTAAGATGGAATCTAGCCATCCTTTCTTCCAAGGAGCACTCTGGTTGCACTTCTTCTAAAACAGATTTGTTGGTTCTTTTGGCAGTCCATGGTACACTCTATAGTCATCTCCAGCACCATAATTCCAAAGCATCAATTCTTTTTCTGTCTCCCTTGTTCAATGTCCAGCTTTCACAACCACATGATGCAACTGAAAATATCATGGCATGAGTTGGGCGCAGCTTCCTCTTTAATGTGACATCTTTACTTTTCAATACTCTAAAGAGATCTTTTGCCACAGCTTTTCCTAGAGCAATGCATCTTCTGGTTTCTTGACTGCTGCTTTCACAGGTGTTGACAGTAGGGCCAAGTAAAGCAAAATCATAGACAACCTCAATCTTTTCTTCATTTATTGTGAAGTTTCATACTGACCCAGTTGTAAGGATTTTTGTTTTGTTGATGTTCAGCTGCAATCCATACTGAAGGATATGATCTTTGATCTTCATCAGTAAAAGTTTTAAATCCCCTTCATTTTCACCAAGCAGAGTTGTGTCATCTCCATGACACAGGTTGTTAATGAGTCTTCCTCCAATCCTGATGCCAAGTTCTTCCTCATAAAGTACAGCTTCTTGGATTATTTACTCATCATATAAATTGAAGAGACATGGTTTACTATATTTAAGGAAGCCTAAATTTTCCATCTGTGTATAAAACCCTTACTAATCATCATAAGCCTAGCTTCTTCCTTTGATTTTGTTCTTCAGTGGTAGTCTTGTGGCAAGATTGATATGTTTTTATTTATTCAGCATAGAATTTGTTGAGCTCTTTGAGAATTAGGAGTCATGCCTACACCAATTCTGAGAAGTTCTCATCTACCCTTTCCGTTCTCTTCTTCTGTATTGTATCTGAAATTTCAATTAGATGTATTTTAGACTTCCTGCAGCTTCTGATCTCCTTCATCTAGCTCATCCTTCCTCACCATTCTTGATGCCCTTTATATGATTTCCTCAGCTCTGTTTTCAGTGCCTTTTCTCCTTTTAACTCTTTCAGATTGCTTGCTTAACATATCCAGGGAGATTCTATGGCAATATTTGTGTAACCCCCCCTTTCTTCTTTCATGTAAAGATACTAGTGGTTAGACTCATGTACTAAGTAAAACTAGGCTTTTGGGATAAGGGAATAATAAGAGAACTTTAAGATGTACTATCAGGAAAACCCTCCACCAGATGGATTGACACAGTGTCTGCAACAATGGGCTTAAACATAAATAAGATCGTTTGCCTAGCACAGAATCGGCAAGTGTTTCGATCTGCTGTACATAGGGTCGCTATGAGTCGGACTCGACTCGACGGCACCTAACAACAACAACAACATCATTGATAGTTGACTACTACATTAGTTTCTTAGGGCTAACCAAGTACCACAGATGGACTTAAAACAACAATTTACTGTGTGACAGTTTTGAAGATAGAAGTTTAAAATCAAGGTACTAACAAGACTATCTCCTTGAGACCTGTGGAAAAAAAATCATTCTTTGCCACTTCCCATCTTCTATGGTTTGAAGCAATCCTCCCCATCCCTTGGCTTGCCACTAAAGAACTTCCATCTCTAACTCCATCAACGACAGGGCATTTTCCCTTTGTGTTTCTGTGTCTTAGTGCTTCTTCATCTCATGAGGATGACCACCATATTGGACTAAGAGTTTATTCTACAGCATTATGGTCTTATTCTAACTAATTACATCTGTAATGATTCTCTTTACAAACAATGTCACATTCTGGTGGTTAGACACTCAACATATCATTTAGGGGAACAAAGCTCAGCCTGCAATAACTACCAAATTCTTTCTAAATGATGTAATTTATGAAGAAGAAAATGATGATAAAATATTGAAATGCAAGTTAGGTGCCATCGATTTGGTGTCCGACTCAGTGACCCTTTTTCCCTATGTACAACAGACAAAACACTATTGTCATGCTTCTCTACTATTCATAGAGTTTTCAATGCCTGATTGTTTTTTGGGAGGGGGTTACTGGATCCTTCTTCCAAGCCCACACCACATGGTGTTCCTAGGTGGTCTCCCAGTCCCAACCCTGCTTAGCTTCTGAGATCTCACAGTATCGGACACCACAGTGGTATGGCTGTAGGCATATATTGCATATTATATATTTAATATATATTAAACATATATATGTGTGTATATATATATATGTATTATAAAATATACATCAATGGCATATGGGTCAGAAGAATGATTTAAATGTCAAGCATTCTAAAACTCCAGTATTGTTTGGGAGGAGAAAAAAGATAGATTATATTAACCTTAGATCTTGTTGAGGTAAATGTGAATGTAGAAATGTTGGATATGCCCCCATAGAAATGCAAAAAAAGATTACATAGTTTCCAAATTATCAGTAAGAAAAGAATAAAATGGAAACAAAATTATATAAACAGACAGCCAACTATGCAAAACAACGAAGAACACAAAAAATAGAAAAATGGAGTAAAGTAATAAAAATGAAAACATTAGATTAGAAGGTATAAATGCATCCAAATATGTTAATAGCCATTACTAAGGTAAATTGTCTAAAAATTATAGTTGAAAGACAAAAGTTGATGACCTGGAAAAATAAAAGCAACATAAGGAAAATATAAACCATCTTTTGAAACAAAAAAGATACTCTCAAACTATGGAGAGTAAAATGTAAACTAATAATTTAAAAATCATGCTGGATAGTAACTAAAGAAAGAATAGAGTGGCCATAGTAATACCATACAACATAAATAAAAAAATAAAAATATATTGACACAATTATGTTGTGGAAAATGTGTGACAACTCTAAACTTATGTGTGATTATTAAAAACTATTTTTAAAAAGCAAATGGTGACATAATTGTAGCTGAAAGGTGATATAGCATGTTGGAAGATTGTTAACATAGCTCTCTTAGGGAGTAGTAGATGAAGAAAATTAAAACTACTGATTTGAAGAGCATTAACAAGCTTTATCTAATGGGCATGTAGAAAATACAACATCAAAAGTTATACATATATAACAATTATTAAGCTTTGTCTAACACAATTTTTTTGAGGTTTACTATGATTTTTTTAAATTGTATACAGTGATGATAAGATTCACTAATTGCAACCTTTACTTTGCACCTGTTCTCCTTTTACCCCTATCTGTTGCTTGTCCTCCCTGATCTAACATATCTTTAACATGACTTGGAATATAAATTCATTTCAGGCACACAAAACATTTATTAAGTGTACTATTATTAGGCCATAAAGCATGTACCAAAAATATTTTGAAGATTCAGTGCCAAATATATAAATTTTTGTGATAATTATGATATTAAATTATAAATTATTAACATAAAGATAACAAAAATATGCCTCACATATTTGAAATTTTAAAAATGCATAGTTCTAAACTGTGTATCAATGAAAAATCTAAACAGAAGTAACAAAATGACAAAGTATTACATATCAAAATTTGTCATATAGTTAAAGCACAGTTTGGAGGGAAATTATACACCTGAATGTTAACATCAGAAATGAAAATAGGCTGAAATTAAATGGCAATAGCGTTCATCTGAAGAAGATGGAGAAAGAGCAGCATAATAAACCCAAGGAAATTGAAAGGAAAGAAATATTAAAGAAATCAAGGCAGAAATTATTAAAATGGAAAATTAAGATATTATCAAGAGAATTAATAAGGCCAACAGCTTGTTGGTTCATATATACCCTTCATAAAGATTGGTCAAGAAAAAAACACACACAAAACAACTATAAACAACAAGCAATTTCTCAGAATTTAAAAGGACCATAGGAGCAGCTGGAGAATAGAGTAAAAGAATAAGAGGATATTAGGGACAACATGTGCCAATTGATTTGGATATTGAGAATGAAATGGGAATCTTCCTCGGGAGATGAAAATAAATTAAATAGTCTCAGGAAGAAACTGAAAACTTAAGTAAGACATAAAATCAGTAATCTGAAAGCTTTCCACAAAGAGAATATCATTCACATGTCTTTTACATGTATGTGTTATACCAAATGCTTAAAAAATAGACAGTGAAAACTCTCAATAAACTGATTCAGAACAATGACACACAAATGAAAAAGCCCATCTCACTGTACAGACAAGGACAAACTTGTCACCAAAATCTGAGAACAAAGCATGAGAGGAAAACCATAGGCCAATTTTACTACTCAGCAATGATATAAATACTTTGTAATAGTATTAACATCATATGCAAAATTATTAGCAATAAAAAGTAGCATGGCATATCATGACCAAGATGGATTTATTCAGGGAATGGGAGATTGGATTAACATCAGAAAATATCCATTATGGATTCATTTATTAATAAAATTCACCCCATTACAGATGAGTGGTGAAAAACTATGTGATTTTCTAGGCAGAAGATCTATATGTAGGTAGAGATTTTGATAACTTGTACATAGTTCATAATAAAAGCAGCTCTTAGCATATAATAGAAGTTCCATAATCTGAAAAAGGAGTATCCATAAAACATTTAAAAAGCCCTGAAACCTGATAGTATATACCACACTCAACACTAAAGCAATACCAAGCTTCAGCTGAAATTAAGAACAAGACAATAATCCCCTCTCTTCTCCTATCATTCTGCATTACACCTAGTTTTGATAATAATAATTACTAACAAAATACATATGAGATTCAAGGTTTGGAGAATTTAAAGAATTCATAGGAGAAGTGAGCAAGTGTTCTAGACTTTAGATCAATTGTATAAGTCAGTTGGATCTCTATAAGCCAACAGAAGTAAGAAAACATATTTTATGATATTTATGATATTGTCAAAAATATAAGATGCCAAAAAATAAATCTAACAGAACCATAACACTTTATTTGGGAAATTAAATTTTTTTTTCAAAAAAGATATTACCTAAATAAATGCAGAAATGCACAGCATTCATTTATAGGAAGTAGTAATGTTATAGAGATTTCAGTTCTCTTTATTTCATAGACAACGAAATTCCAAAGAAACCAGGACAAGTTTTTTTCATAGAATAGGTCAAGCTGATTCTAAAAGTTATGTGGAAAAGCAAACAAAATTATGATGAAGATTCTCTAAATAAATAAATACATTTATGAGAGCAAGTAGGTGTATAGTACTATCTGCCAGGTACTCCTCTAAATATTTTACACTTATTTAATCAAAAAAATCACAAAAATTCTACAGAGTAGATTCTCTTATCCTCTCATCCTGTTTTACAGTTGTCAAATTGAGGTCCAGAGAAATTAAGTAACTTGTTAAAGTGACATTGTGACAGATAAAAGCCCACATATAGTAATTCCTCAATATTCATTTGCCATTGGTTCAGGAATGCCCTGCGGATGCTAATCTGTGTACATGCTCAAGTCTTTTATTTACATGGCATAGCATTTGCCTATGTCTTATGTATATCCTGCCATATACTTTGTATCATCTCCAGATTACTTAATAGTTTATACAATGTAAATACTTGGCAGAGTTGTTATAATGTATTGCAGGGAATAATAACAAGAAAAATGTTCTACCTGTTCAATATAGATGCATTTTTTCCCAAATATTTTCCATAGACAGTTGGTTGAACCTAATGCAAACTCCATGAGAATAGATTATATATATAGCGCCACAGCACATCTCCATAACACATTTCCTGAGTAAGAAGAATGTAGAATCATCTGTTCCAAAATCAAGACTAATTACAAAGTTACCATAATTGTGACATTATGATGTTGATGCAGGAATAGATATGAAGATCACTGTGTTAAAAAAGATAACTCAGTAGACCCACATATCTAACAAAAGGTTTACATGTGAAAAAGTTTGTGCTGCTAGTCAGTGGGGGAAATGGTGTATTATTTCACAAAATTACATTTAGAAAATTGGTTATGTATATGGAATTTTTTAAAAAATTGAAATGAACGTTTACCTCACACTAATTATCAATCAAATTCCAGAGAGAATTAAGATTCACATGTTGAAAGGCAAATTTTTGAAACTTGTATATGTATGAATATATGATAATTTCTTTATTGACTAAGAGTAGAAATGATTTGTTAAGCAGTATAGAGAAGTAATAAAAGAAAAGACTGATTTTTTTGTCATTTTGCAATACTGGGGAAGTTGAACTTTGTGTCTTGCACATGCTAGGCAAGGGCTCTACCTCTGAGCTGCACCCTCAGCCCTTTTTTACTGTTTATTTTGAGACATGGTCTTACAAAGTTATTTCGGCTGACTCTGACCTTTAACTTTCAGTTCTTCTGCCTGACCCTCCCAAATTGCTGGGATTATAGGCATGCACCACAGTGCCCAAGTAAAATTGATATATTTTGATTATATTAAAAATTATACCTCTTGGGTTCATCAGAAACACCACAGAAAGGAAAACAGTTGCACACTTGGAGAAAATTGCAATGTATAATTATCAAAAAACTTAGTTTTATATTTTCTTGCCAATAAAAATGGAATCATTGAGATAGATTTTTTTTATTTCTACCTCTATCATTTATGTCTCAAGCACATCTTTACAGTTAATGCAAACTCATAGAAAATTAACATCCCCTGAAGTGATAAAAATTCTAATTTCACTTTTACAAATCTAGGATTAAAAGGGAACTATGCTAGGACATTTAAAAGCCTGGTTTTAGATCAGAAATTTAGCAGTGTCTTAGAGTAATCTCATTATATTATAGTTAGACTAAGTATATGACAATTTCTACAGCCATACCACCCTGGCATAGGATCCCATCAGATCTCAGAAGCTAAGTAGGGTCAGGCCAGGCTAGTCCTTGGATGAGGAGCCTGGGAATACCGGGTGCTGTAGGCTTGAGAGAAGGACCTGGCAGCCCACTCCCAAAACAATCAGCCATGGAAAACCCTATGAATATCTGAGAAGCATTGACAATAGTGCCTGGCATGTCACAGCATCAAGTAGTGTTCTTTCTATTATATGTAGAGTCACTGAGTTGACAGCACCTAACAACAAGGACCACAGGAAGTACATGACATGGACCCTGATGTTATAATGGTATGAACAAAAAAGAAGTGCTAAAATCACCTTGCCAGTGACATTTTCACCTTCCCCTTTGTTTTGTCCCCTTGGTATTGTTTATAAAGCCTGAGACTAAATTAAGTATAATATAAAAGATAAAACTGCATCTATGAGAGTAGATCAAATATAGGAACATTTCCAATGCTTTCCCAGTCTTGAATGGTATGCCCTCAGTGTGGCTGGTATGACTGGCATACTCAAGGTTCTCCTGGAGGTCCTCATGGTGATCAGCATGTGACCTTGGCATATAAAAAGTACACTCCTTAGTTACATCAATATCTCCCTGTATGAATTGTATAGCCTCTCCTTCCCATGCACCGAACTTCAAGGTGGTAGAGAGATTAGAACTGGAAGGAGAGTAAGAAGTAGTGATGTCACATCACCCTGGAGAATACTGTCTTCCAGCTGGTGGTAGACAGGATTCACCCAGTCATTTGGCTGAAGTGATTTGGTTCTCGTCTTGTAGGACATGTGGTCTTTGTCTGCAGTATCCACCTTTGGCCTTGGCAATGCTGGCCCCCTTAGTTGGGAGCACCTTTCTCTCAAGTCTCTAAATCTTCCTCTAGTGGCTAAGAAGGCCTGGCCAGCACTGTATGGATAAACCCCAGATCTGGTCTTGTGTAGATCCTGACCTCTAGAAGTGCCTACCTCCAAACTTCCGTGAATCTCCCACCTATGGCTGGTTCTGGGCAAAACTAGGAGTGCTTTCTCTTCTTGGTATCCAGAACCCTGCCTGACATGCAGACTCCTTCTCTAGACATGCCTGGCTCATAGCTGATTTTGTTCCCTTTCATTGCTGTCTGACCTCTATCAGCATGTGGTAAGGGAAGATGGCTCCAGAAGGTCCTGGACTAAGGCCTATGAGATGTTATTGCCCAGCTCTGCATTATTTTCCTGAAATGTATCAATTTTAGCTCAACAAAATGGGGCTGACACACTGATATGAATGACCCACACCCATGTGGGACACAAACTAGTTCTGGGCTTTGACTACTGAAGGTTCATTATCTCCCACTGGGTTTGTGTCCCCTGGTAGCTCATTCTCTTACCTACCACATTGTGCCCAAGTGCTGCCTGCTACAGACAATGCATCAGAGAGTCACTGGGACAATCCATGTCCCATTCACAGTGCTACCAGCAGGCAGAGCAACAGAAATCTGTCTGCATGCTCTGCACCACATGTGGGATGGTCTTAATTAACATCTCATTGCCATCCATGTTGCAACATTGTGCTCTTCCCTAAGCCAGACAGGGACAAGCATTCCTTAAGAAAGGACTTCTTTTTCTTGTTTGACCACAGGCCTCTCCCCTGTTGTCACTGGTGGTGCTGCATTGGAAAGGGATTTGCAGACGCTGAAAGAGATCTCATTTTTAGAATTTGGTAATTGCAGCTCTAAGTGTTCAAGACAATACATCGTGGAAAGATAAGGTCTTCTAACTTATGTTATAAAATTCTGACTGGTAAACTTGAAATAATCAGAGAACAAATTCATTTGTACTTCCTTGTATCTGGCCATTGTCAATGTAGGGCACTAAAAGCCTTAGAGAGTCATTAGAAAACCCCGTTTGAGTTTAGGGAACTGCACAGGCAAAAGACCCACATGGTTTAAACAAAAACATGTCTGGTAGAACATAGCTTTGAAAATAGTAACAGTGTTTCTACTGTTTTCTCAAAGTGGGGGCAGTCCAATACGGAGTGGAAAGTCTAAAGTGAGATGCAGGTCTCTTTCTCCTTTCATCTATTGTGTAAAATCTGTCACTAAAACTTCCCATTTCAAGTCTGGGAAAAAATCTGCTTGAAAAATGTAAATGTTTGATCGATTTCTACACAGGAACCTTTTATATGCCTTAAGAAAATTCACTAGAATCAAAATATATCCATGAGAACTCAGCTAAAATAGGTGGCGGTCAAAGACTAGTGATTGGGGAATTTAATAATTCTCAGTTCAACTCCTAGCATCAGCCACTTATTAGCTTGCATACGTTAACTTTTCTGAGCTCAAAATACTCAATTATAATTGTGAAATGATAATACTTCACAAAATAGATAATATAATAAAGCACTCAGGACCAAGAAGCCTACAAAAAGTTGTTGTTGTTGTTAGGTGCGGTGGAGTCGATATCTGACTCATAGCGACCCTCATAGGGTTTTCAATGGCTGACTGTTTCAGGATTGGCTTGGGAGTGGATTGCCAGGCACTTCTCCCATTTCTGCAGGGGCGGGGCTGTAACACTCGGGCGGGGGTGGGGGTGGGGGGGAGGAGAGCGTGGGAGGCACCGCCCCACCAGGGGGAGACACCGCCGCCGCACCCCACCCCCAGCCACCTTCCCCGCAGGGGCCTACAAAAGGTAGTTCTTACTATTATCTCACTATGTGAGTCCTTCATTGATGCTAGCCATCCAAAGTAATACTTGTTTTTATCATTAAGTTTAGATAAAGTGAAACAAAGAATGTTTGGGAGAGGATTTGGTAAATAACTTCATCACTCTCATGTAGTTCATGCTGCAGTAATGGCCTGAAAAAGTTCACATGTTTGCAAAGAGGCTAGATTAACTGAGTGGCCTGAGAAATGCAAATGAAGAAGAGAAATAGACTGTGTGCAATATAAGGCTGAAAAAAAAAAACCATTTCTGCATAATGTTAAAAACTATAGTTGGATGCTCACAGTCACAGTTTAGAGGGAAAAAAGTAGTCAAAACAGGTGTTAGATTAAATTGGCTGGTAAATTTAAAGAAACTGATTAATTCTTCCAAATCACATGAATAAGCAGGCAGCCCCAAGTACATATGTGGAAAATCTTCTTATACTATTTTCTTTTTCCGCCACTAAAATCAATGCTCCTTTGCCTTTTAGTCTTTTTTATTTCTTTTAAACAGAAGCAATCCTACTTTGCATCTTATGGTAACCACACGTGCTTTCTTATATCATGTGAAGGAAAACTAATTCCAAACTCGGATTCCAGTATCTTTATTATCACAATATTGACTAATGATGTAAAGTTTACAAAAAGTAGTAATATTATTTGGAGAGTAAACAAATTTCTCCCTGGTGTTATTGTACATGTGAGAATTCTCATGGCTTTATTAGACATAATAATATCTTTTTTAAAATATATCTTATCTTTTAATATTTTTAATAATTTACCAAGAAAGCATCCTGAAGTCTTGACCATATTCATAGTTTCTTCCTACTGCTAGTTCTCATTGAGAACTATAAAGGTTGGGGGAAATCAAGTGATTTTGATTTGTTGCTTATCCTAGCGTAGGTTTTATAAGTTTTATTTATGACTCCCCCTGTCTAAATGGTCAAAAACTATAACAGAATTTCTCCTATGACTGAACTTCAGGAACCAGATCTGTCTTCCTATTGTGAATAATTAGTAAAAACTGAATAAAATATATTATGACTGAATTTCAGGAACCAGACCTGTCTTTCTAGTGTGAACAATCAAAAAAACTAGTTAAGGAATATTAAGCAATGATTTTCAGACTGAGATACTGAAGAGAAGAGAATTACAGATGTTCTACTATAAGATTTCTGCCTTTAGGCACTTTAAAGACTATGACATTGTGGGAAAAACTCAACCAGAGCTAAGTAGAAGAGACAAAAATTAAAAGTCAAGAGCCAGAGAACGCTGAACATTATGGAACAGAATCTGGAGAAAATGGAGCAATAGAGAACGGGCTCTAGACATCTGCACTGGGGTCTTCTTGAGTCTTCCACTGACTACTAAACTACCTATGCATGAATGAGAAATCAAGATGCAAAAACATGAACCACTACTGAGAAATAACCTAAAACACTAAAACCATAAAACTTTGCAATGAAAAAATGAGACAAAATCTTTGCTATCTTGGGTTAGATGGATTACTTAAACAAGATGTACAAAGCACTAAATGTAGAAGAAGAATATATGTATCAAACTTCTTAAAATTAAAGTTTCTCCTGAAAAGAAATACCATTAAGAAAACAAAATGCCATGACACATAAAGAAGCTGCTCATAGTTCATATACCCAACAAAAGGTTTATGTCCCTATCTATGAAGTGGTCTTACAACTCAATGATAAGAACATAACCCAAGTTTTGTAACATGCAGATGATTCAGATACTTTACAAAAAGTATATAAAACAGTAAGCATATAACATAATGCTCAATATCATTAATAATCAGCAGTCATTAGAGAAATATGTATTAAAATTTCAATGATTTACCACTAAACATGTTGTTGGTACTGTGGATAGGTGCTGTTGAGTGGGGTCCGATTCATAGAGACCCTGTGTACAACAGAACAAGACACTGACACTATGGATGTCTGGTGCTATATCAGTGCTTCTCTGCTGTTCATAGTGTTTTCAATGGCCAATTGTTTTCCGGATTGCTTCAGGAGTGGGCTGCCACGTGCTCCTCTGGTTTTTGTGGTGCTAAGGATCAAAGCCAGTGCCACAGAGAGCACAGAGCAGCACTCTACCAACTGTGATAAACCCCAGCCCACACTAAACACATTGTTAGTTGTTAGGTGCCTTTGAGTCCAGTCTGACTCATAGTGACTCTCACAGGGTTTTCAATGGCTGACTGATTCGGGACTGCCTTGGGAGTGAGTTGCCACATCCTTCTCCCATTTTGCGGTGCTGGGAGTTGAACTCAGGACCTCAGAGACTGCAGAGCAGCGCTCTACCAACTAAGCTAAATCCCAGCCCCACTAAACACATTAGAGAGGCTAAATTAAACAGACTGACAATAACAAGTACTGGCAAGCATGAGGATCAGCCAGAATTCTCATATGCCACTGGTGGGAGTACAAAATGATATGCCCTCTTTAGGCAACAGACTGGCAGTTTTTTAGGAAGTTAAATTTACACTAATTGTATGACCCTGTAATATATGGCCCTGTAATATCACTCCTATGTTTTTTTTTAAAAAAAGATTATCCATGCAAAAACTTGTATAATTCCCAAAATTCAGAAGAATACAAATGTCTACTAACAATGGTATACTGCTCAGCAATAATAGAGAGAAAATTATTGATATAAGCAACAACATGGGTGAGCCTCAAAAGCATTATGTTGAATACAGTAATCAGAAATAAACAGAATACATGCTTTATGATTCCATTTATGTGAAATTCTAGATCAGACAAACTAATGGACAGTGACAAAGCAGGACACTGGTTGCTTGGATGCTCAGGAATGTGGTTGGCTATAAACCTGAAGAGATAAATTTGGATCATAAAAAATGTTTGATAT
>VMDO01032727.1:0-18679 GCA_007922755.1 Pedetes capensis
ACTGACTCCAGTTTTCCTTTGCTCCCTTGCTAATAGAATTGTGACCTTGTTCAGAATGGCAATGCACTTTTCTCAGGGACAAGTAGTTGATTGTCCTAAGCCACTTATGGCAATCTTATTCTTAGATGTTTCAGCTTTTCAGTAGCTAGAGGTGGTCATGTAATATTGCTATGACCAATGAGATTTAAGTGTAAATTAGCTCTGGCATGATTTTGGAAAAGAGACACAATCTGTTCTAGTCCCACTTCTTTCTTTCCTAGATTAGACATGAATTTGGAATATAAAGAGAAGCAACCATATTGCAACGATGAGTTTTGGACATGCGGATGAAAGCAAATTGCTAAAAATAGCAGAAAATGAAGATAGAAAATTATGGGTCTTTGATGTCACTGTTGAATAGTGGAACCTAGAAGCTAGCTTGCTCCATATCTTTTGTCAGTTATCAAAATGCATGATAATTTGTGTAGTCAAATTTCTCTAATTTGCACCCAGACAAAGTAAAAATATTCACATATGCTGTTTAAGGCTCTTCTGCCTGAAAACTTGGAAGCTGACTCACCACCTCATGTTGGATGTCACCATTTCATCAGGTCACTGATGCCAGTGAGGCATGGCCTTGTGCTACTGGGTACCATTATCTCCTTTGATCCTACCTGTTGTCTCCACTGGACATCAGTTATTTAGTGTGACAGTCCTGATGGTGTCCCACAGGAGCATGCACAGTGAAGAACAGTCACCAGAGTGAATGTTCCTGAGGTACAGGGTGACTCTGAAGTGGAGCCACAGGACAAACGTGAGTCAAACTGGCACAGCAGCAAAGGCTGCCAACATGAAGATCCAGCTCCCAAAAATGGCTCCAAACTGCTCTGAGACCTATCCTTATATTGTCCCCCTCAAACCCATAATAGTTAGCTATTGATTCAATACTGACTTAGTAGAGAGAATAGGAAACCAAATTACTATTCATAAAAATTAAACACCTACAGAAGTAACATACTAAAGTCACTAAGAAAATCATTTTCTCCTTTAGCCCTGGCTCTTTTTCTTTTTTCCTTTTTTCTTTCTCTTTCTTTCTTCTTTTAGTCTGTTCTCTGAATCAGAAAACTTTCTGTACACTATTTTAAAGGATTTAACATTTGGATCATAAACATATGATGTGCTCACTTTAAATTACCTTATGCCACACATTCTCTCATATCAGAAATTTCCACCATGGGTGCTGATTTTGGCCTCCTTAGAACATCCAACAGGAAAGATAGGCACCACCAAGCAGGGTTGTTTCTACTTCATCTTGGCAAAGCAATGCCAGTTTGCCTTTTTCTGGTCAAATGCAGAGGGCGAAGAAAGAAGGCCATCAGCAGTGCCCAGAGGGAAATCCTGCGGACAGTGGGTACTGAGCACCTTTGGCTTTCGCCTAAAGGTCTGAAAGGAATGAGCACAACTCCCAATTGAAGGCATCATCTCACCGCAGGGGATATCCTGACTTGAGCTTGTTACAAGAACTCATAATCTTCAATGATGTCAACCAAAAAAAAATCACATATTTCCTTTTCCTCTCTATTCTGCTTCATTTAAAACTAATGTATTTATTGAAAATCTGTCATATATTAAGGACTGTTCTAAAAACCACAGATGATATAATACAAGTATCTCATAGTTACTGAACAAATCACCATGGGAAAGAAATTTAAAAGGAAGACAGCAATGATAATAAAATGCTGTTGATAGTAAAGAAAAATGAGCATCATCACATCCAAATTAAATATGTGCATTACTTGTGGTATTCAACAACATTGATTCCATTGCATGTACTGATTGTGTTATTTTAAACTTAGTGATGTAACTCTGGCTTGGTGGTGATATCAGCCTCTGGCTAACTGCACAATGAACAAAACAGATTTAGATCCTCTCAGTGCTGTAGAAGAAGTGAAAAATAATGTGTAATATTTTAAGAAGTGAATTGCCAGCAACTTTCTACAACTCAGCTGACAATAAGCACACAAGTCTACATTTGTTAGACCTCAGGAAACTATTATAACTGGAGGGAAGGGAAAAATCAAAGATATACATTTTTAATCTTGAGTAAAAGTCTGAGAAGTGTCAGTTTATTACTAAAATTTGTGACCACAATTTTAAAGATGTATTTTCACCAAATTAGTTAAGACTGTATTGGGTCAGTCAGAGAGAAATGATGGTTCTATCATAAGTAAAGTTGTTAGGAAGAAAAATTTCTTCACAACCATAAACACATATTACTGTCACATGGAAATAAGGGTGTCTGTCCCATCAATATGATTGGGTCTTTGAAATGCCAACATGGAAGATTTTTTGCAATATATCATAACTTTATGAGAGAGCTCTTGTATTTTTCTAGCAAGAAAAAAATCAATAGCAATAATATCCTTTGGAAGGAATCTAAAAATGAGTTGCTTTCACTGGACAAAGGAACAACTAAGATAACTATTTAAACACCATAATGTTGTTTTGTTGTTGTTGTTGTTGTTAGGTGCCATCGAGTCAGTGTCTGACTCGTAGTGATCCTAGGTACAACAGCTAAAACAGTGTTGTCAATGCTTCTCTGCTATTCATAGGGTTTTCAATGGCTGATTGTTTTTTGAGAGTGGATTGCTGGGTCCTTCTCCCAAGCCTACAGAACTTGGTATTCTCAGGTGGTCTCCCATCCAAGTACTAACCAGGCCTAACGCTGCTTAGCTTCCGAGATCTGATGGGATTGGACACTACAGTGGTATGGCTGCAGACAAACACCATAATAGCATATGTTAATTAGCATACAGCCCAGTAAGAAGTAGTCTTCACTTTATAAGACAGCTGAGAGCTGAGCTTAAATATTGGATAAAAAACTGTATAGAGAAAATGTTTTTGCTTTTTCTTTAAAATTGTATTTCCTTTTGGAGGGAGAAAATGTTCCTAAACATTGCTATTCAGCAGTTTTGATAAAAAGCAAACCTAGTGCCAAGTCCATGCTCTGCTCACCATTGTTTCAACAAATAGTAAAGACCTGAGGAGAGACAAAGTTCTAACTTATCTATGTTGTTGGTGGTGGTTGTTGTTGTTAGGTGCTGTCCAATTGGGTCCAACTCATAAGGATCCTATGGACAACAGAATGAAGCACTCCCTGACATAGTGCCATGCCTGGCACAATTGTCAGTGCTTCTCTGCTATATCTACACACACATATTTTTTGATAATCTTTATTTGTTCTTTCATGGGTTTAAGAGGTTCCTTTGGGTATTTTGCAATTTCTGTTCTTTAAGCCTGTTTATGTGTTCTCTTTGCTATATCTGGGATTCCCTAAGCACTGCCTTCAAGGATCACTGAGTTGGGTTCTATAGCACATGTCTGTGATCCCAGGACTGTGGAGGCTGGCATAGGATGATCTTGAGTTTGATGGTAAAGGCTGCCTGTGCAACTTACTGAAACTGTCTTAAAAAATTAAAAAAGGGCCTAGGGGTTTAAGCTCAGTGGTGGATCACTTGCCCAACATAGGCCCTGGGTTCAATCCCTAAGTACTAAAAAAATAAGATAAAAGATCCCTGAAATTGTTGCATTGTTATTTCTTCTAAATTTTAGTTATATTGTTTCCAAATATATACTTACTTAGGTAACTCTAGCTGTTTAACAAATTCCAAGATTTCAATGGCTTAATATTTTATATTTATGTATTGTGTGTGTTTCTGGCTGGAGGGCAGCCTTCTTTTAGAGGCTGATTCAAGATCTCAGGCTTATTCCATGATGAAGGTTCCCAGTCCTGTCAGGTGGAGAAGGCACATTTCCCCTGCATACCCTTGCCAGGATATGAGCACAACACTTCTTCTCCCTTTCCATTGTCCCTATCTTTTCTTATGGCTCAATCTCAATGCAAAGGGTAGATTAATAAGTCGCCCGGCTGGGACGCTATTCCCTAACCGTGACTCTCCTCTAAAGAAGAGAGAACACCAACTTTTCCAGATATTTCTACTACAAATTTGCAATAGAACAAAGCTACAATTACATTTTGTCAGGAAGAAGCATTTTTGTGAGTTAGGGACCTCAACCTCAAAGGCCTTTACTGCTGTGAGTCTAAATTATGGCAAGTTAATTTAAGGTGAGGAAATGCATTAAATTTTTCTTTATAGTGCTTCAGCCTTTCTAAATTTAGCAAGTCAGTAAATTGGAAAAAATTAAATGCTTTTAGTAAGAGAAAAAATAATTCATTGATATGAGAAATACATATTGCATTGCACATTTGTTATGTGTTAGGAGTTAGATGACCTAGGAAATATAAAACTGCATTCATGCTTTTGAATTTTTCAGAGGAAACCAGGTAGACTTGGGGGTTTTTGAAGGAAGGAGGGTGTGTTTCCTTGCCATATTTCTTCCTATAAGCTTGTAAAAAGACAAATATTTGCCTCTCACTGGCTGAAGACCTGCTTTACATCAACTTCATCCCTTAAATCTAGGCATAAATTCTAAAGCAAATTTTATCAATCTTGTACAAATTTTAAAGACAGTATACATTGTCCTATCAGTTCCTTCATTTAGTATTATTTAATATCACTGCCACTAAATGTCAAAGGTATCTCAGTTGAGTCAGTTAGAAATTAAATAGGACTGGTGGGTTGTGCTGTATTCCTCCCATCTGTACATTTCCTTATGTCTGACTAACTTAAGAAAATGAAGCATTTACACCATGTCTCCCAGAAGAGACAACCTGATGGAATTCAAATTTCCAAGGAGGTATGGATGCTCCATGAAAAGGAAAGGGGATTTAGGTATGGTTTTCTCAAGGCAGAATGGGATCTGGAAGCTGAAGGGGAGCAGAGGTCTTGAGTTAGGCGCAATGGTCAGTACTTCAACATGACCTTACTCAAATTCCTGGACAGCATATGAACCCTGAAGAGGTGGGTTCTGCAGTTACTCTTCCTGAAATACTCTTGCATATTCTTATGCTGCAGAACACTTATAAGTGAGCCACCCCCAACTGGCTTCGCAAAAGTGCAGACCTCACTATCTATGCTAAGTACCAGGGCTGCCTGTACAATACTGGCATAGGCATCAGAAAAGGAGTCACTAGGAAAGCAAGAATTATTCCTCTTTGTGTAATTCTCACTTGGCAGAGAAGTCTTGCGACCCATATACCAATCTTCAGAATTCACATGAACGTTGTACTTGAGATACAGTGCCAAGTGCATTAGATACAGAATCAGACCGATGTGCAAATCCTGGCTCCACCATGGCTCCTCATGTGTATGATCTTCATCTCCCTGAGCCTCATTTTTCTCTCCTAGGTAAGAATATCAATAATTCTTGCCTCAGAGGTTTTCTTTTTAAGAATTAAGTGAAACAGTATTTATGAATGTGTATTGTGAAGCATAAAATATAAAACTTTGAGTGCATTCTCTCTCTTACTTTTGTTAATTTGTAAAAACTAACAGAAAGAACCCTGCAGCCATAGCCCCTGGTATCCGATCTTATCAGATCTCAGAAACTAAAGCAGGGTCAGCCTGGTTAGTTCTTGGATGCGAGGCCACCTGGGAACACTAGGTGCTATAGGCTTGGGAGAAGGGCCCCGCAGCCCACTCCCAAAAAACAATCAGCCATTGAAAACCCTATGAATAGCAGAGAGGCACTGACATAGTGCTGGGCATGGCATAAAGTGGAGTGGTGTTTTATCTATTGGATGTAGGGTCCCTATAAATTGGACCTAACTTGATGGCACCTAACAACAACAACAACAACAACAATAGAAAGAAAAAAATTTCATGAGACTAAAGGCTCCCCTGAAGTTCTAATTCCTCAGAGATATTAGTCAAATGTACTCCAGATGGCCAAGTCATCTTCATTTCACTAAACACTGAGCATTTTGTTATTTCTGGTGAAAAATCAGTGATAAGATTAAGAGAAGCATTAGCCATGACTGAAAGAGAAAGCATAGAAAATGTTCTCATATGGGCATTTCTAGGTGAACAATATTACAGAGATGGTCCAATAAATGTGAACTTTGTAGAAAATGTTAAATGATCCTTGAAGTGACGATTGAAGTGACAGATAATACATTTTGATACATTGTGGTAGAAAATATCTACTTTGAAATGAAATGATTTGTGGATCTATTTTCAATTCAAGATGAACCCATAATTCACAGGGGCTCATCATAAATTATTAGTGCTTAGAATCTTGTTTGCAGCTAATGTAGGAAATTGGAGACATTTTTCAGGAACACTTCGTATTAAGTTGTAACCTCTTTTGTGAAAGCACAGAATGTGAGTGGCTGTAGAACTGGCACAAACTTCGATGTCACCTTCAAATTTGTGCTTGATAATTTTAAGACAGAATATATATTTTGTGAGCTTCAACATTTAACTGAAACTAGACACAGACTCCCCAAATAAAAAAACTTTCTATTTTAGCATTTACAGAATAAGTGATGTCTTAACAACGTAAACTAATACCCAATACATTTCACCCACCTTGAACTTGAACTTACTCTAGCAAACCCTCAGATTTTGTTGACTTGAAAATACTGTCAATGAAATTGAAGTGAGAAGATTGATCTCTGGGTTTGATCACAGTTGCATCCTAGACAAGGAACCAGTTGAAAGAATACAGTTGGGCTATTATAAGCCAAAACTGTAACTAGGAAAACATTTCTTACTGAAGATGGTCATTAATATCACCTTCCCCTGCACAGATTCATCCTTATACCAGATTCTCTTTTCTCTGCATTTATTTTTCTTAAAAAATTTGCAGTAAACAAATTCAGTTTTGACAGCTTCCCCCCTCCCAATTTCATTTGCATGATACTTCACAGAGTTGAAATGTGACTTTTTTTTAAAGCACAAGAGATAACTTACAAAGGGGACTATTCATTCCCAGAAAGTTACTGAAATTTTCTACTGAGTTAAAAGTTATTTTAAAAACAAGGGGCTAAGCAGTAATGAAAGAGAGGTGGAAAATGCAGATAAATTTCAAATATAACAGCCCATTCTTTCACTCACACTGCCAATTTATCCTGAGAATCAAGGATAATCAGGATAATCAAGGAAATTTCATATCTTACTAAGTTGAAAAGTCAGAATAATATCATTTCTGCTAAGGGTCTCAAATTTGTCCCTCAATTTTCATTGTCCTTCAAATACTTCAGTCCCTCCTTATGTCTGCCCCATTACCATGTCCTCCTACAAGTCCCTATCTCCTCTCATCATCCTTCCTCAGGTGCCATTTTGTCATATTTCCACCTCTAATAAAAACCTGAGATGGTACCTTCTGGATTTTCTAGGCTTCCATAGCAAGATATCTCCCAACTTCCTAGTCATATGCTCTTCTTGGATTCTAACATCAACAATCTAGCTTAGAGTTAATAGAAATAAGGATTTCATTGTTGTTGTTGTTGTTGTTAGGTGCTGTCAACTGACTCATAGTGACCCTATGTACAATAGGTGAACCACTATTTTTAGTGTTTCTCTGCTATTCATAGAGTTTTCAATGGCTGATTGTTTTTTGGGAGTGGGCTGCCAGGTGCTTCTCCCAAGCCTATAGCACCTGATGTTCCCAGGTGGTCTCCCATCAAAGGACTAACCAGGCCCAGCCCTGCTTAGCTTCTGAAATCTGACAGGGTTGGATGCCACAGTGTTATGGAAAGATTTCATTAGATTTGATTAGACTAGATATGGTTAGAAATACTATTTCTAAAGTATCTCACATAATTCCTGGACAATAGTAGTCATCAACACATTCTAATTCCTATTGTTAGTGTTATTATTATTTTCTATCTCTATTTGGAATACAGCCTACCACCATACTGCTGTGGCATCCAATTTCGGAAGCCAAGCAGGGTCAGGCCTGGTTAGTCCTTGGATGGAAGATGGCCTGGGAATAGTGGGTGCTATAGGCTTGAGAGAAGGACATGGTAGCCCACTCCCAAAAAACAATCAGCTATTAAAAACCTTATGAATAGCAAAAAGCACTGACAGTAGTGCCAGGCATGGCACAGTGTTGGATAGTGTTTTGTCCTGTTGTACATAGGGTTGCTATGAGTCAGACCCAACTCAATGGCACCTAACAACAATAACACAACAACTTGGAATACTTGCTCAGGTCATATCCTTCATTAAAACTCCTCAATTCCAAGGATCAAGTCTCTTCTTCATTGTCCCACAGCACAATATGAAACCTCTTTCCTAACCCATGTATCTTATAGCACTATTTTTTTTTCTTTCATTGTTTATTTTCATTATGATAGAATAAAAATAGAAACTATGTTCCTACCTTAGCATACTCACAGATTCTACCATAATGCTCTCTCCGCACTAGAAAGTTTTTTTATTAATGACAATTATACCCAATACAAGTGAAGATCAGTCTTTATCCTTTCATTAACATGGAGGAAAAAAGACAAAGCAATTGTCAAACCACATTGTAATAAATCCAGAAACAACTACAATAATGTTTTGTACACAGTGAGTAGTCAAAAAATGTTTTGGGGGGAGTTGAAGACATAGCATAGGAAAACCAATAACAGTTATATAATCTTCAAATAACTTGTAAATTCAGGTTGCAAAGTATGACTGTGGTAACCATGAAATGCATTGTTCCAAACAGGGATACTTTCAGGGTAAGAGAGGATGTTACTGATAATTGTAAGGGGACAATACTGGAATATGTGATCAATTAAGTAGAAGAAAACTCCATAAAAACGGAGGTGAGTATTGCAAAGGCTATCTTAATTGCATCACTCCTTTCCTATCTGCCATGAAGAAACCAACCCTGTTAGAGAGAAGGTTGGGTATAATCGGGTTTTTTAAATGTGGAGAAAGTTAATAGAAATATGTAGAATAAGTGCTACCATAAGAAGGTTCTTGGAATTAGCCTAAGTTGACCAGAGTACCAGGGATTTGAAATGAGCTCCCTTCTCTTGTGTGTTTGGGGTGGAGAGTAAGAGCAGAATTTGAAAACTTTGTTGCTGTGATGAGCAGGATTATAACAGGAGCATGCCCCAGGACAGAAGTATGCTACCTCTGGAGAGTAAAACCCTCACCTTGACTCTCTCCTAGCTCCTTCCAGAACTCCCTAGGTTGTTACCTTCATGTTGTACACATCTTTGAGTTTCCACTCTTCTCTCTCCTTATGTTTGAATACGAGGTAGCTATTTTAAAACATTTTATTTACCCTCTTCATGTGCTATGTGACCATGTTCTCAGCCATAGAGGTGTTGCCCACAGTTATGAAGGAAGGGCATTTTCCAGAGTGGAGGGTGGTCCTCAGATGCATGTGGCCCTATGGTGGGTAGTTGTATTGGTTGGTGCATTGCTGTGACAGAGAAAATGACCATATGAAATTTATGGAAGGAAATATTTATTAGCAGCCCATAGTTAGCAGATGAGTCCATAATGGTCATGGGACAAGTGTGGCAGTGCAGGGGACAGGCCAGGCATGGCCACGCCTGTGGCGCAGAACCTCACATATTGGCAGATCAGAAAGCAGAGAAAGACTGAGACCAGGAGTCCAGGTGAAAACCTCTAAAGCCCTACCCCCAGGAAGAAGCTTCCATAAACGTGGAATTTTGCCTCTCAAAGTTCTATAAGCTCTCAGAACAGCATCCCCAAGGATCAAACATATGACCTTTGTGGGGCATTTAGATTCAAACTGTAACAGTAGGGCAGGGGGTTCAGGAAGTCAGACTCCACAAGATCCTTACTGGAGCTAGAGGACTCAGTGAAGGGGAGAACCGTTCTTTCTGTACCAGCTCTCTGGCACAGATTGTTCTGGGCTGCCCTTTACACTCATCAGGTGAGCAGGTGGCCATTGAAGCCATTGTTTGACAAGAGCACAGAGTGGCCATATTATGCACGGTTCCATGAAGAGCCATTAGTGTAGTGCAGGAGACATTCAGAAGGGACAGCCAAGAGACAGAGCCAAGGATCTGACCCTGGCTGGGACACCACCCAGCTGTGTGACTTTGATGCAGTTTCATCTCCAATCCTGTGCCTAAGTTAGGAAAGACAATAAAAGTGCTGGCGATGTAGCTCAGTGGCACAATGCTTGCCTAGCATGTGCAAGGCTCTGTGTTTGATCCCAGCACTAAGACACAAAGAAAACACCAAACAGTAACTCAGTAACAATCACTGAGTACTTCACAATAGGGATGATGTGAGAGCATATGTGAAATCACTGGCAACACCATAAATCACTTCAAAGTCTTGCCCCTTATCACTAAGGTGCGCTCCTTTATAGCCTATATATTATCCTCTGATGTCTTCAAGATTTCACTGTTTCTTTAAGTACTGTTCTGAGTGCAATTAAGCTGAGTTTTTTTTTATGACTGCAATTTTTTTGCCACATCACCTCAAGACAAGTAGTATTACTTAATGAAAAACAAGTAAATGGGTTTTTCTTTTTCAAATTAAGAAAATTAGCTCGAGATGATGTAGCTTTGGACAGCAGTAATGCTCGTGAGCCTGTCTGATTGGAATATAGGAACACTCAACTGTGTAGGATTTAATTGATTCTGGAAAAACTGCATTCTTGGAAGCACTGTGGTATCTTAATGTGTCTAATTTCATTAATAGTTTGAGGGAAAAATACCAGACTTTCTGTCTATTTGGGCTCCTCCAGTCAGCTGTTCTGTGACTTCTGCAAGTCACTTAACATCTTGGGGTTTTAATTTTATTTGCAAATCACTTGGAGTAGCAAATGACTAACATCCATTCTAGTTCTGCAATTCTGACTATTTCACAGCTATTGCAGTTTTAAAAACAAGTTTCCTTTTTTTTTCTCTTTTGCTAAAACTAATAAAATGCTTGGTTAAGATTAATTTATCCAGCACTGAGCAAATGATGGCCTGTTGACAGTATTTATAAAATGAAGTTGTCAAAATGAAAGAGTGACTTTTCAGATAAGAGTATTAAAGTGCAATTGACTTTGAAATAAACTGCCTAGGCATGGCTCACAAACTCTACCCAAAGCTACATTCTTGAGACTGTTTGCCTAGTATGCAAATTAAAATCATCATTAAAAGACCAGGGACCATGTGGTAGCTCTATAATTAATGATTTTCACAGCCAAATCATAGTTAATTAGCCTGCCTGATCTTTTGCTCCGTTAGTCTCTTGGAGTAGAGTTGGGTGCAGAGGTGCTTTCTTGGGGCACAGTCATGGATGCACAATCTTCAGTTGACTGTGGTGATTTTATCTACCTCCTTCCTCTATCCTAAAGCTGAAGGAAAGTCATTCCTTGAAAGACAAGGTGTTAATGCTCCCAGTGGCAGAAGCAAGGTTGCTAGATCACTATATGTGATTGCTGATGGAAAGCAAAGTAAGACATTATGGAAATAAAAATATTCACAATGAGCTAAGAAAGCAATAATGCAAATGTCATACTAGTTATTATTTTAAAGCATAAAGTCCATACACTTTCTTTTCGTATACTGCTCTCTCTGCTTTTGCCTCTATTTCTAACTGAATACAACAACAACAACAAAATCTCTTGGCTTTCCCACCACCTTCTTTTATAACTGTGGCAAGTGATAACCTCTTTGAGACTTAGTTTCTTTGTATGAAAACCATGTGTCCCTTTACTCTAAAGACATTTAAACTCAACAGCTCCTTTACTTTTAATTAACTTTATCAAAAAAAGAAGAGAAAAAAGAATATTCATGAAGCCTCAAACTCAGAATAGTTGTAGATCAGACATTGGTGAAGCAAAGAGGATTTAAGAAGAACAAAGAAGGGATAGTTCAGGGTGGGAAGTTTCAGTCACATGATCTGTGACCAGGTCAGCAAGACCTAAAGGAGCAGTAATATCTAGGCTGTTTGCACTTCCATCTGGCCACTGTTGTTCGTTCCCTGGATGCATGGATTTTTCAAATAAGTCACTTCTGGAAGTTTTAACCCAGTGTCAGATTATTCCAACTATCTTCTCCATTTTTACTTTTGGTTCACTGAACTCTCTTGGCAAAAATCTTTACCAGAACTTCTTCAATGTTTCCATTTCTGTCAACTCTTTCCCTCCTTATAAAGTAGCCCTGCATTCTCTTGTGATTAATTTCCTTAATTTCCCTCCTTTCCCAGTCATTTTCCTAAGAGAATGTTTATTTTCCTTACCTTCTATTCCTGGCCTTCTGTCTACCTCTTGTTCAATTTCTGTCTGAGGTTGAGCTGGATCAGAAACAGACTCTGGGAAAAAGAGTCAAGTGAAATCGGATTATCTGAAAGATGATTCTAGGGAATACATTGTTGTTGTTGTTAGGTTCCCCCAAGTCGTGTCTGACTCATAGCGACCCTTGTAGGGTTTTCAATGGCCGATCTTGGGAGTGGATTGCCACATCCTTCTCCCATTTTTGCAGTGCTGGGAATCAAACCCAGGAACTCAGAGACTGCAGAGCAGCGCTCTACCAACTGAGCTAAATCCCAGCCCCAGGGAATACATTAGGCACTGAAAAAAGAGAGATAGGAAGGAGAAGGAAGCAAATGCAGGGTATGCAGTCAAATCACTGCTTTTATGTTGATGATTCTGAAATGTGTATCTCTAGGCCACATCCCGACTTCTAACTCCATTTTTATAAAACTAGTAAATGCTCTTAACTGAATGTCTATGGCAACTCAAACCCAACATCTACAAATAGTAGCACCATGTATGTATTCAAGGCCTATCTCTCCTAATTTCTACAAATATGACATTGAGCAAATTATTTAACCTGCACAGGTCCTCAACAACACTTTCATAACAACAGGGATAATGATAGTTACATGAATACAAGTTGTTTTGAGGATTAAAGGAAGTTGTTTGTGTCAAGCACTAAGCAGTGTCTGGTGAACAGGACCTGATCATTACTCAATCATTAACTGCCATTGTTAATGTAATCCCAACTTTCTCCACAAACAAGTTTCTACTCATGTATTCTCTTTGTTAATGGCATTGCTATCTATGCACTTGCATCAAAAAATTTTAAATCATCTTAAAATCTTTCTCATTCTCAACATCAGGCACCAGATTCTGCCAACTCCAACTCCCACATATTTCTTAAATTTGTCATTTCCTCTTCATCATTCTTCCTCTGCCTAATGCCAGCCTTCATCATTTCTTGCTTAGATTAGAATTCTGTGGGGGTTGCTCTCTGTCTACAATCCGGAGCATAGTGTCTGACACAAAATAATCATTTAATAAATGTTTTAATGAATGAATAAATATCATCAAACTGTCTCTATCATAACAAGTGGTACCAGAATTTTCCTAGATGACTAAGACTCCTCCTTAATTCCACATTTTCCCCACAGCACACATTTGATCCACGAGTAACCTTGTTCTCTCTACCTCCAAAATATACCGTGAATTCAGGTATTTCTCAGAGTCCTAAATCTAAGACAAAGCTCTTCCCTGTCTGCCCAGACTTTACTCCTCTTGCCTGTTACAGTCATCAAACCATACATTAGTTCCCACCATGCCTCTTCTTACTACCTTCCTGTAGCTTCTTGACAAATATTTTAATACAGTCTGCAAGGACTCTGAAGTCCCCCCATTGACTTCCATCTTATCTCTTTCCTCTTGTCCCTTTAGTCACTGTGTTTTGGCCACAGTGGCCTTTTTGCTGTTCCTGGAACACATTAAACCTGTGCCTTTCACAATTGCTTTGTCCTGCTTGAAACACTGTTTCCTGGGATCTTCACACAGCTGTCTCTTTCTCATAATTTAAGTCTCAACTTCTACACATTATCAGGTTTATAGTTTTACATCTTATTGTCTATTTCTTTGTCCACAGTCCTAGAATGTAAGCTATTTAGGTTAGAATTCATGTTTCTTTTTATAACTGTCACTCAGAGCCCAAAACACTGCTAACAGAAAATACAAGCTCAGTAAATATTTCTGAATAAACATTTATTAATAATATATGTTAATTACCAACTTTGTTCAAAACTAGGCTCGTTAGGCACTAAAAGAGATTGAAAGATATCAATGAGAACATCAATAACAAGACCCTGAATGCATATAGGCAAGAATGAAAAATAAATTTGGAAAATTAGAAAAAGTTAATTTATTCAAATGATAAGGGTGTGTAGTTTTTTTTGAAAATTCCTTAATTATCATTACAATGTGAGGGGGAAAGTACTGAAATGCCTTAATATAAAGCAGTAAAAGAAAATTGCTATGTGAATGCTATGGGAAAATGTCCTGTGACAATTCTGAGCAGGAAGAAGGCTTTTAACCAGGGTGAATGGAGAAGGGTGACTATTTCTGTTATTCTAGTCACCTGGTAGACAAAGAACTATTGCAGACAGTATATAATCAATACTTTTCTCTAATTTATTCCCCAGCACTTAGTCCATGAAATTTTTAAATGATAATAATGTTAAACATCTTCATGGAATAGAGTATTCAAAGTTCTGCCTTTTTTATGGGCTGAGTATAAATAAGGTGTGTAGGGGGATTTGGGCAGTGGGCATTGGAGCAATTAGAAGATATATGGGGGAAATGTTTCTGATTTAAGGGTCACAGGCTGCTTATGAAATTGCAGGTGGCACAGCCACGTCACAGCCTCCCCACTGCACTTAATCGGGAAATTCTCAGCAAGTTCCTGAGGCTCTCTTGATTTCCCTTGAGGACACCCGTGCCAAAAACAGCTCTTATGGTAAACTTGAGCTGAGAAACAAATTGGTCTGAGAACATTCCCATGATTCCCATTACCAGAGAAAGCTGCTGCTTTTAATTATAGCACACATTTCCAGAACTTATTCTGAGACCAAGGAGAAAAAGAGAAAGAGGAAGAGGAGGAGGAGAAGAAGTAAGAGGAGGAGGAGGAGGAGGAAGAAGAAGAGGAGGAGGAGGAGGATGTGGCAGGGAGGAAATATCAGGGTTTTTTAAGGACAGGGGCAGAAGAATGAGCTCATCGTGTTTTGTTGCTGTAATGACTGAGGGGACAGCCTCATCAGTTCACACAGTGAGATAATTTGGAGTCATAAGTCACTTCCTGAGTTCTGCTTAAGGTCAACAGTGATAAAGCGAAATATATAAAATCACTTTACAGATAAAGAGTGTATGTTTACATGTTTAAGCTAAACTTACAAAAATCCAAATAACTGCCAATAGTAATCCAAAGTCTGAGAAATAGTCCCTGTCTCATTCCCCTGAACTGGAGAATGACAAATCAGATCTCTTAGAAAAACTAATACTGGTGGTTTTGTATTTCTTCTCGCAGAATATTGGTAAATAGAAATCTTCTTCTCTGCTAGACTTCAGCCTTGCGCTGGGATTTAGCTTAATCCCCAAACAGTGAGCCATTGAAAACACTATGAAGTTTGCTATGAGTTGGACAGGACTTAACAGCGCCCAACAACAACAACAGTGGGTTATTGTGGTAGAAATTTCTAGCTGATGGCACCAGATTCTCTCTTTTCTTTCTTGGCATCGAATTAGACTGTATTTTCCAGGCTTCTTTGCAGTTTGATGTGTTCATGTGACTGAACATTAGCCAACAGAGTGAGAACAAAGATGATGTATATCCTTTTAGGAAAAGTGCTTAATTTTAGTTGTTCCTTTGCCTTCTTGCTAGACACCAATGAAAATAATCACCTTGGAAACAACTTACTGAAGTTTTGAGAGCCACAGGATAGAAGAACCTGGCCCTTTGAATCATTTGGTGGGAAGCCGTTTTTCAATCAGGATTTGACCTAAGTGAGAAGTAAACTTCTCTCATGGTAAGCCTCTGAGGCCAGGAGATTTGCCTCTTATAGTTAGCATTACCTTAAATATAGCAGGATAGACTTGCTTCTTAGAAATTAAACTTTTTCATAAAAAGTCATGAGCACTTTTAAAGGGTACTTATGATTTTATAATTTTATATTTTCTTACTCTATAACTTTCCCACAACAATTCCCAATTGAGAAAAGTATTGTTTCCAGTGGTATTGTGTATTATATAACTGCCTGGAAAGCTAAGAGCTTCTTGAATGAACTTTTTCTTATTGATATGAACTTGTGCACTGATAACTTTTCAGGTTAGTTAACAAATGAAATTTAGAACTGTGGGCACATATTTTAAAGGAAATGAACATAAAGTAAATTCATTATGTTAATTCTAAGGTTTACAATCATCTACTAACAACATACCAAAATAAGCACCTCTCAAAAAAAATGATTTTGAAATCCAGTCACAGATCATATTTTCAGTCATTTGGTAAAAAGATACCTTAAAAAAAGAACACATGACCCGTCTTCCAAATGGTGAAAATATATGTTGGTATTCTTTTATGACTACATGACCACATGATGTCTTTAGATACACACTGACTAAAGACAGGTAATAGATTTTTTAAAGGTCTAATCCAGAGAGAGAATTGTGGGTTAAAGTACAATTCTCAATACAAGAAGCTTTTATTCTTCAATCCTATAATTTTCAATCTGATACTGGAAACACTTTTGTTACTGGCCTCAAACCAATCTCTTATAAGGAGTTAATCCCAATCATAGTTCTAAAACCCTATGGTGCAGACAAGAAAACAGATTGTTCTCTGATTTACAAACTGAAGGATATGAAAATAAATTCCAAGGTATAATGTATAACTGCATTATATCACTCTATGGGTGCCCCATTTCTGTATGTGACTATTTATGAGCCCCTGGAGGGTTGCAAGTAACTGGCATGAGAATTCTTTGTAAATAAAGGCAGAAAACGTCCTTTTGGTGAAAATTTGAAGGGCTCAACCCCTAAATGTGGTAAACAAGTTCCTTTAGAACAGAGATTCTAAAATCAGTCATAGTCAAGATATTAACAGATTGTTATCTTGGTTTCCTTCTGGACTGATTTAGTCACACAGATAATGCCAACAACACACTGCTTTCTTAGTGTTCATAACCTTCACAAGATGGGCTGGACATGTGAGAGCCCTTAGTAATAAATTACCAGCTGCTTCTCACAGCAAATCCTTTTTTGCTGCTAATCACTCATTACTTACCAATTCTCATCCAAGTACTGCTTTTCTTTTTTCTTCTTCTCTCTCTCTCTCCCTCCCTCCCTCTCTCTCTCTCTCTCTCTCTCTCTCTCTCTCTCTCACACACACACACACACACACACACATCTCTGAATTTACTCACATTAATTTTTGTGTGCATGTGCTTTGAAAATGTTAGAAAGTAATGAGAGTGGAAAATATCCTACAGCAGATCCCAAAAAATTCCTGCAAGGTCCTCCTGCCCCCAGGTCCACAGTAATCCAACCTATCATTCTCAGTGACTCCAGGTTGCAAACACTCTCACAAAAATACTCCTTGTTAATCCTATCTCTAACCCCCAAATGCACATCTAAACATGCCATATTCATCTTTGCATAGCAACCCTTCATAGTTCTTGCTGTATACAGTCCATCATATGAGGCTAACATATGTATCTTTTAAATATTAGCCCCTAGAGTTCTACAGCTATACCACACTGGCATTTGATCTCATCAGCTCTCAGAAACTAAACATGGTTGGGCCTGGTTAGAAGGACATCATGTTTGGGAGAGTGGCAGGTCAACAAAGAAAAAGAAGACTCTCCATTAGATAGATTTACATAGTGTCTGAAACAATGGGCTTAAATATAAAAAAGACCATGTGCCTGGCACAGAAGCAGGGAGTGTTTCATTCTCTTATACATAGGGTTGCTATGAGTTAGACCCAACTTAATGGCACCTAACAATAACAACATTTGGCCATGTGCACAGAATTCTAGAGCTTTTTATGGAGCCTTAGAAGGGGCGCATAGTGCAAGTGAAGGAGCCAAAGGCTTGCTGTTGCTCAGAATCAGTGGCAAATCAGAAGAATGAGAAGACAGATTGCCAGAGACCATTCTTCAGGGGAGAAAGGAATGAGACGAGACATACTGTCCAATCAGTGGGCAGCAGAACCAGAAGTCAGCAGGCTCCCCAGAGGGACTAACCCACCATTTTCCTCCCCGGGAGGAGGCTGTTCTCAGTGTGAGCCACCCGCACATTTGCCTTTCTGTGGACATGGAGGCTTCTTGTAGCTACCTGCACAGTGCAGTGTCCCTTTGTCCAATCCCAAGTGTGAGTCTGTTCGGGGAGAATCTGGTGAGCCAACTTGTGGTGCTGAGCTGTATACAAACTATGTTTATCACTGTTGGGGCAACTGACAGTACAGTAGCTTGCGAAAGCATGCATGTGTATACATATGAATACAAACTTTACAGAAAAAAATCCCAATGTGATTCACAGAAAACAAAACAACAACAGAAACCCCACAGATATAACATATACATAATAATCAGCATCTTGGCAAATAAATCTATTTATAATAAACCTATAAGTCTGCATGTGAACCCCTTTTTCTACCAGTTCATCTACTACATTGAATATTTTCTTTTCTTGAATATTCTAGAATTAAGGTCATCTTAGACTCTAGTATACCTGATCTTGAAAACAGTTTGAACATCTATCTCACACGCCATGCTCTGTTTATAACCCTGCATAGTGAAGATTTCAATCTGCTGCTGATAAAATTACTGGACGTAGATCACATCATGTCATGCACTTTGCTATTCACTTCCTATCTCAGGTGCCCTCTGCAGCTAACCTTTCAAAAGAGTGCCTGCCATTGTCATTAAAGGGTTGCCAAAGCTCTATTACAGGGTGATAACCTTGGCAGCTCTGTGCCTGGTGCCACGTCCCTCTCCACAGCTAGTTACAGGATTTG